>WSYH01002663.1:0-81784 GCA_036426205.1 Ascaphus truei | reverse complement strand
ACACACACACACACACACACACACACACTGACTGACTGACACACATAAACAATCACACACACACACACACACACACACTGACTGACACACATAAACACACACACACACACTGACTGACACACATACACACACACACACACACACACTGACTGACTGACTGACACACACACACACACATACACACACACACACACACACACGAGGAATTCACACTTAGTGCAAATAGCTAATACAGGCGATGTGTGCAGAGCACGCGCATTCTAAGTCAAATTTATTTGCGTTTTGTCAATGAAATTGTATTTTGATTTTTAATTAAAACATCACCAACACAAATACAATTTCTGTGACAAAAGTCAAACAAGTTTCACTTACTATGCGCGTGCACAGCACACACAGCTTTTTTTTTTTATCTATTGGTACTCCTGTTTAATCCGCATTCATCGTTTATCGTGAGGTATCCTCACATTCCATCTTAATAATTGATATGCAATGGTGAGGGCCTTTACATACTCATTAAGAAAATGTGTTCACATCTTATATTTATACACAATGTCTTTAATAAGTTTGGTGCACAAGTGCATATTTTGGCTACAAATCATGTATTACAGAGAATGTAATGCCAAATCATTTGATGAAGATTACATGGTAAAGCAAGAGAGACTCAGCTTTAAGACATGATTCCGTTGCACAGTATGCAACAGCATGATATATATTTAATAAAAAAATAAAAATAAAAAAAACACTACACACTATAGGGCTGAAGCACACACCACGCTACACGACGTGTGCTCGTTCGTCACCGACCCCTGGCAGCCAATGGTAGTGTTCATTGTTGAAACTACCGTTGTCTGCGAAGCACGTCGTCGTCACTGCTGTAGCTGGAGTCTTTCAAAACTGATTCCAGTCTGCAGCATCATGACGACAGTGTCAGCAGCCAATCAATGTCCAGGCGTTTTCATTGATTAGCTGCTGAAATTGGGACGGGGGACTGTGCGCAATAGGAGCTACGGCAGAGAAGAAAAAAAAACAAATAGATTACTATTTTCTTTTACCCCCGGTCCCCGCTGCACATTATACACATGGCGAGACTGATTTGTCAGTGACCTACAGTATGTCTCGGGCAATCACAGGCTATCACACACAACTTTATTGCACCCTTTTTTCGGGGGAGGGTCTCTGTTGCTTTAGATGCTTAGAGGGACCCTGGCTTCCTGCCCCCTCAGGGTAGGAGGCTGAGCACGTCACATGGGGGTGTGGTGTGTCGGATCATTCCGTCTGCTGGGTATGATCACACGTCGTTGTTGGACTTATTGGTCTATTGGGCCACCACCACATTATTTAAATTTACCTAATGAAGGTTTTCAACATCCTGCAGATTTGGTATCCTCTTGATGCCGCCTGTGATCGTTGTCAATTATATTAAACTCTTCTCTGAAACTACAATGACCCTGAAATGGTTACGACTACATTATAATGTTATGTATATAGGCAATTTTTAACTTTCATTTGTTTATCAGGTTTATTAGCCATGGCTGGTTAACAGGGCTTATAAGCCCTAAGCCATAAGGGTTAATGTCCGGTGTAGGTGGATGGAGAAAGTATAGGAGGTGGCCTGACAATGACTATTACCCAGCTTTCTAAGGTCAGAGAGGGAGGGGTTAACAACTATTAAATGGGGAATTGTGTATTTGCCATGATTCACGTCAACTTTAGACTTCAAAGAATTAGCTTCAATATACCAAACAGTGATTTTCAACCCAAATTGAGGTAAAACTGTAAGCAGAATCAGCCCACCAATGCTATAGTGAAAGGAAGACACTAAGTAATAGAGCACCAAGTATTAATGCCAGACACCAAGCCTCACCAATTGTTATACCCCATAGGGAATTCATGCAGTTTTCCACGCTGTAAAACTGGTTTTAAACTTAAGTTCCAAAATAAATTTTCTCAACAAAAAAAGTTTGATACGCTAGTGCTCAACTTTGGAAAAGCTACTGCATCCTTAACTGGCTTCAAATGTACAAGCTGAAGGATTTCATAGAATGGAATAGTAAGTAAGTTTGTAGCAGGTATGTGTCCAATTATGGCAATCAGGATTTTGCCAAGTAGGACAAAACATGACAAGGGTTAAGTGGGGTTACCACACGGCAGGACAGCTGAAGTCGTCGCTCATCACCCGATGTAAAGGGAAGAACAGCAGACCAGCAATCATCAAACACGGCGGGGGCGCCTTCTGGATCGATGGATCACACTCACTCCGTCTTTAAGTTGTAAAGTGATTAGTCCACGGTTTGAATCAATACATACAAGTCCCAGAGTAGTATACAGCAGATTCCTTTATCAACTGTAATTCGACTTATGTTGTCTATTTGGTGAACTGTGAGTGCGGCCTTCAATATATAGGTCGCACTAAAAGATGCCTAAAGATTCGCATACAGGAGCATATAAGAAATATCAAAAATGGTTACGAGAAACATAGTCTCTCCCGTCATTATGCATCACACCATAATAAAGATCCCTCTAAACTTTGGTTTAAGGGTATTAAATTGGTTCCCAAGGAAAGGAGGGGAGGCGATAGAATCAAAAGCCTCTCCCACCAAGAAAGCTATTGGATTTACCAAATGGGCTCGCTGACCCTTAATGGGTTAAACGAGGACATAGACATTTTGTCCTGTATTGAATCAGTATTGGATATCTTTCTTTGTGCTTTATATATGATTGCTTTGTATACACCTGTATGTGTCTAATAGTGATTTTTTTCTCTTTCAGAGCTTGTCATCTACATTGACTTATAAAAATATATATATATATATATATATAAAACAGTTTTTTATAGATTGTATTTTATTATGTATAGGTTCTGTTTCTTTTAATAACACTGTTTCCAGCTTTGTGAATGAGCTTTTGATGAACCTTCGCTGATTGGTGCAGCAATTATGACACCTTAATGTTTATTGGATGGCTGACATAAATATGTACTCCCTCCCCCAGCTGCATTTATTCCCTGATGAAGTAACTTAGTGTTACGAAACGCGTTGGACTGTGTTTCATGCTCAATTCTTATCCCCATATTGCGATTTATTATCTTTATTTGAACCCGTTGTCCCCTGTGGCAACCGATCTGACAACCTGTGTCTCCCTGTGAGCCGAGCGCCTTTGCTGTGACAGCTGTGAGTCCTGCACTGATAGCGAAGCCAGTGACGTCATCAGCGGGCGTCCCCACGTGGCACAGCGGCACGCTATCGGCCTAACACAGTGGAGTCACTGACCGGGACTGCTGTATACTACTCTGGGACTCTGAACCCGTTGTCCCGTGACAGCTGATTCCCGTTCTGTGAGCCTGTCTCCGTGAGCCGAGCGATGCCGCGCATCATTGCAGAGACAGCCGTGAGCCCTGCACTGGTAGCGAAGCCAGTGACGTCATCAGCGGGCATCCCCACGTGGCACAGCGGTGTGCTATCGGCATGACACAGTGGAGTCACTGACCGGGACTGCTGTATACTACTCTGGGACTTGTATGTATTGATTCAAACCGTGGACTAATCACTTTACAACTTAAAGACGGAGTGAGTGTGATCCATCGATCCATAAGGCGCCCCCGCCGTGTTTGATGATTGCTGGTCTGCTGTTCTTCCCTTTACATCGGGTGATGAGCGACGACTTCAGCTGTCCTGCTGTGTGGTAACCCCACTTATCCCTTTTCTGATTTTATCAATTTTGATGTACGCAGAACTTATTCTTCCTTAGTAAAGCACACTTTTTATACTGTACTTCACTGTGCGTTGTGCGCCTTTTTCTTATTTTGTCTTTCTAGCTCTGGGGGTGTTGAGCCACCTCAAGAAAGGCTGCAGACGCATCAGTGTCCTATAATGTCATTTCATTTGTTGTATTGCACATGATTTTCACTACTGTGTCTTAATACCTTTACACCAGCCATTAGCTGCGCACTTTTTTCTTTTTGTCAGGACAAAACATGCATTGTCGTAATCATAAAAAACTTGCACACACTGGTTTCTTCAATGTACTTTATTTGTAAAATGTGTCAAACATGTAGACTGACACGCTGCCAATATACAAGCTACAAATGCTTGACTGACAGCTGAATGAGTCTTCAGTAGACATTTGAAAAGAATTTTATATAAAAACAAAAAAAAAAAGTTTCCATAGGAACACAAATAAATATGTCCCCATCTCACAGTCATCCATTTTGTTGCATTTATGCTGACGTTACTGTTAAGTACATTTGTAGCGTCTAGAAAAAAAATAAAATTTAAATTAATGGTCCCAAAACTGCATACTAACATTGTAGTTAACAGCTACAGCATTAAGTTATTGAACCTACACATTGACACTGGCAGATGTACACGTTGCAGAATTATGCTCTACTCCACTTTCCCTGGCACATGAAACATGCAGTGTGTTTAAATCTGGCTCGTCAGAGATTCCATGTTCCTTAACACTCTGCATTAGTTGCCTGGAGGGGAGAGAGAGAAAAAAAAAAAAAGTTAGCATATTCATAAAACTGAAAATGTAAAGTTTCAGGATTTAGCCTGACAATATTTATTGCACACTCACCAAGATAGTCTTGACATCACATAATACAGTGTTGGTCTCTGGAACCCATTGAACGTTGAAGATGCAGCAACAGTGTAGGCACCCATGTTTTCAAACAACATCCAGTCCCCAACCTGCAGATCAGGTAGGTCAAATCGTTCAACTATACGATCAAGTCCATCACACGTTGGTCCCCAAATGCTGCTAGAGTAGAATGGCTCATCTGGTTTTGGCTTCTGGAATACACAAAAACCATACTATAGAAACAGGCATCGGGCTAGTCGTCATGTATTTTAAATGAAACTTGTAACAAATGGCAATATAACCTGTAGCAGGTGTGCGCAGTGGGCTGCGCCCCCTGCCATCCCCAGCACTCAAAGCCCCCCCCCCCCCTTCACAGGATCCGGCGTCAAATGACTCCAGGGGTCATGTGACATCATGTGACCCAGCAGTCATTTGATGCGTGCTGCCATGGCATGTGATTGGAGAAATTGGCAGCTCCCCACACAATTCCCTGGCATTTAATTTAAATGCCCTGGGAAGAGTGCAGGGCCTCTGCAACAAACCCCACCCGCCACAAATCTTGTCCCCCTGACCTACAGCAAGGATATATATTTAAAAAAAAAAAAAAAAAAAAAAAAAACAAATCACAATTTTTTTTTTAGACTAATAGACTAGCTTTTGGGGGGGGGCACAACACTCCACTTAATAATCTTGTACAAAAACTGAAGATTAAGTGTTCAGCAAAATCCTGTTGCCCAGTGTTAACTAAATAGCTGCTTGTCCGTTTCAAATCAATCCTTTAGTGTAACAGCTACAATGTATTCTTATATTATTAAGGCAACATTATCTATTCATCCCAAGGACCGTACAAAGGACTCGGGTCATCCCTTAAGGTTGGAGGAAAGGACATTTCACCAGCAACAAAGGAAAGGGTTATTTACAGTAAGGGCAGTTAAATGTTGGACATCATTTTAGAAAGGAAAGGTATATACAGTGATAAATAAGTAAACATAGGAAGGATGTTGATGCAGGGAGGAATCGGATTGACAATTATTGGAGTCGGGAAGGAATTTATTTTTCCCTATGAGATATTGGATGTCATTGTGTTTGCTTGCCTTCCTCTATTCAATATCCATACTAACAGTATATTGATCCAAATTATCTGTCTAAATTTAACACATGTTGAACGCAAATCTTTTCAACCTAATCTACTATGCAACTATTCAAACAGGAAAGTGTTGCAGATATCTTGCACTGCTGGGGAGGTGTGCTAAAGCCAGCTATAGAAAAAGATGCTCAGTATATTAATGCCAAGAAATCATGGAAGAGGGGAGGGGGTGGGGAGGAAAATAAATTCATACCTTTTGAAGGACTGGCTTGACATGTGCATGATCATACAAGATGCAGTTGAAAGAGCCATACACTCCATCATTCACATAATACATAAGCGTCTTGTCCATGGCACAATCTTCCTCATCTAAGAAATTGAATCACAAATTAGATTTTGTAATATCAGAACCTACAAGTTAAAATGAGACTTTAAATGAAACATACCATCAGAACCAGTCTGTTCAGTTAATATAACTTTCTTTGCAATGATGTTAACAGCCAGTGTGAATGCTGATGCAACATAATATCTGCCAGGCTCTGCAATAATTCTCACTCCTGAATCAGTCGGGAAATATTTGTCCAAAGCTGGATTGATCACTGCGGTTACCTAAAATAAATTTACACAGTATTAGAATCCTGATGATACAATATGAAGCCTTTCTAGAAAGCTTGGTATAATGAAGCTACATCTTTTGTAATTCTGAACTATTTAAACTGCCAACACTTGAACAAGTGACCACCAGGGGTCACTATAAGCCCTATAAATTGCACTCTGAAGTTGCAACATCCAGTTATGGATGTAGATGGATAATAGTATATATTTGATAGGACCAATAGGGGATCTAGAAGACGCCTTACAGACTGAAAACCATATTAAAACCAAAAAAATAACATTTTATTAAATCTATAAATGACAACACAACACATATAGGGAACATATAGACAAGGATATTAAAAATCCCCAATGGGAGAGACGGCTAAATATGGGGTGAAATTTTTTTGGTTTTAATATGGTTTTCAGTCTGTTGTAAGGGGTCTTCTGGATCCCCTATTGGTCCTATCTTATAATATATAAAATGGAATGGTTAGTGCTATCTGCGGTGAATGTGATTGGTCCTCAGCCTCTGGCCAATCAGATTGCTGTGTGTGAACACACACACACACACACACACACACACACACACACACACCTCCCCCCCTCGCGGTGCCAGTAGAGGCCCGCCGCTCATCTCTCCCCTCCCGGATCTCCCCCCCCTTCCTCCCTCGCGGCACCAGTAGAGGCCCGCCGCTCATCTCTCCCCTCACGGCGCTCATCTTTCCCCTTCCTCCGCTCACGTCTCCCGGCACTCCGCTCATCTCCATCACCGGCGGGGGAACAGGCAGCGGACCCCCTTCCTCCCTCGCGGCGCCTAAGATGGCGGCGCGGCCGGACCCCCTTCTTCCCTCGCGGCGCCAAGTGAGAAGATGGCGGCGGCCGGAAGTAGAGGTACGTGTCGCTCTAGGTGACGTGTGTGTGTGACACTGTGTGTGTGTGTCGCCCCCCCGCCTTTCACGACGCCCACCTGCCTTTTACCGCCCACCCCCACCCCCGGCCTTTCACGCCCACCCCCCCCCCTGCCTTTCACGCCCACCTGGGTATATCAGCTAGTCAAACGCCGGGTATATCAGCTAGTCAAATACATACCATTTATCCATCTACTACATCCATAACTGGATGTTGCAACTTCAGAGTGCAATTTATAGGGCTTAGTGACCCCTGGTGGTCACTTGTTAAAGTGTTTTTTTTTAAATTTCCCCTATGAACCAAGTTTTTTAACCTCCTAAAACTATTAGGTGAGTGACTAGGCACTATGTTTATGTGCTATTTAAACTGCATCTGGATTTAATATGGAAATCCAGTAATGTCAGGTGGCACATCCCCATCAGAACTGCAGAAGAATTTGATAGGGATGTACCACCACAGCTGAAATGCACTACTTTTACCACCAAGTCCAGTACTCCTCTCAATACCTCAATTTTCCAGGAGAAAATGCAATACAGCCATTGGTAGCACTATAGAGCCACATCAAGTCTTAAGGACATTACAGCTTTTCTTGGCCAACAAGAGTGAGGAACAAGTTGTTTTTGCATTTTAATGAATAATCCTAATTTGTCAGGATGCTTCACTAAAATGCAAAGCAATTTTTGCCTCACGTTACCAAATCCTGGCCATGTTTCATTGGATATGCATTTAAAACTAAGTATACCTCTTCAAATTTAAGTTTCACGTCCTCCGAACCAGGGAAGCCACCACCAATATCAAGCAAATGCATATTGAAGCCAAGCTCTGCCTTTAAAAACAAAAAACAAAGAGTCAGACATTAATGCAACATGGGTTTAATTGTATTGCAATACCATCCCTCCCAGATTGCAAAATTATACTGAAGTTAGTGCAGCAATCCACACTGACCATAATGGACTTACCCCCATATCAAAGACACAGCGAGCATCAGAAACTGCTTGAACAAAAGTTTGAGGATCTGTGCAGCCACTGCCAACATGGAAGCTGTACATTTAAAAACAAAAAAAACCAATTAAATAAAAAAAAACTGTAAACAAATTAAGAGGCTGCATACAAAATTTAAAAAAAAATAGTTATACAACTTAAACATTTGAAAGGCCACTGACCTCACACCAATTATAGCCACGTTGAGCTCCTTTGCACGCTCCAGAAGAATTCTGCTAGTCTTAAGGGTAGCTCCGAACTTCACACTAAGACGGCAAATTGCTTTGGAGTCATCTGTTGCTATACGCAAAACTAGCCTTTGGAAAAAAATTCAATGCATTAAATTATGAACTGAAAACAAATTAGCAATGTTAAATGACTTTATATTACTCTGAGCTTGCAAAATCTTGATGGCTGTTCAGAGTTAAAATTGCAGTTCCATTTATTGGACAGACCAGTCCCTTTTTCAGCCTAATGACATGAACTGAAATCAACCTATTGTTTCCTACATTCATTAACAGTTACAATTGTATTAAAAGCTTTAAAATATGCCAAATAAATGCAGCACTGCTTTCTCAAAGCCTGACCGATTTATGTCTTCCATGTATGTTATATAACAGGGATAACATTGTCAGCAAATCTTCAATGCCAACATTTTACTGCAATTAGTGTGGGACTGCACATAGAATAAATAACTTATCCAACTTACTTTGCATTAGGGTGATTCCTTGCCACTTTGGTTAGTTCTACTTCACTATCAAAAGTCATCATCTCAACACCAGAGCTAGCTGCATATTTTATTTGAGAGACTTGTTTACATGGGTTTGCATAGATTATTCTCTCTGGTGCCACTCCAATGCTCTGAATAAGTTGAATTTCAGTCTGAGAAAAAAAAATTCATAGCAAATGTTAAACACATTTGGAACGAGCAGTGAAGAGCAGAACTAAACTTAAACACCCTCCAATATTTTCTGTCTTAAACTGAAAATAAAAGTAAATAATTTTATAAAACAGAGCTAAAGGTTCAGTGCATTGGTTTGCCTTAAAAAGCAAACAGGATGTTTGTTTAGCTGTTAAAGGAGCAAGTCATGCAGTTTCAAAGTGTCAGTATTGGAGGGGGGGTCTCCAGAGATTAACACTTAATTTTAGCTTCAGGAAACCCCGCTTCCAGATAACCTTGCCTTGGTAGGGAGTACTGGTAGCTGCTCCACTTTAATACGGGCACCTACACATGTCCTCTGAAAGCAGGGTGGTCCCTGAAGCTTAAATTGATGGGGTTCAACTCTGGAGATCCCCTGCTTCAATCCAATGAAGAAAAGTTAATTTGGATTGTTGCTTTAAAATTAATGATTAGAAGGCACACTAAAGTTGGAGGAAAAATGTAAGTCTTCAATTTAGCATAGAAAACATTTATAGGTGTCCCATCACAAAGGTAACAAGCCACAACCAACAATCTAACACTTTACTGCCATTTATTTTGCTTTGACAGTTTGAGAGTTTCTAGTTAGACACTGCAAAAAGGTAACTGGATTGGGTTAGGAGTACATCAAGTAAATACAAACTAAATACTTACTTTACTGGCACAATCAAAGCCTGCCCCCAAAATAGAAAGAGTCTTCACAATGGCTTTGCTGTCATTGCATTTAACTGCATAAAATGGAGTCACACGAGGGAGTGCTTTAAACCAGCGTAAATGCTTCTTAACAATGTCACCAAGATCAGCAACGTAGAAGGCATCTTTGTCATCCTACGAAGAAATTTTGAATTTATATTAAAATGCTAAATACAAAGACATAAGAAAGCAACTACGATAACAAAAATGCTTACAGATAAGGACACTTCATTGATCTTCTGCTCCACAATATCTCTGGCAGTGAAGCCTTCCTCCAGGAAGCTAAAGTCAAATTCACCATTGCTGAAGCCTTTCATTCTTGCAATGTTATAAGTTCACAAAAAAACTTAAGTATGCAACAAACTGGAAAGAGAAAAAAAAAACACATAAATACATGTACAGACACAAGACACCAGGCATCACCAGCAGAAACGTCAACTTACATGGACAAGTAAGAGATGGGGTTTATATTAAAGAACGCCTCAGCTTTGCTCCCAAGGCGGCTCTCCGGTGAAATAGAAGCCTGGCAAATACAACACAAGACCTACGCTCTCGACAGAGCCGTTCTTCGCTGTTGTGCCGTTAGCGTCCTGTAAAGAGACATATTCTTATTTTAGACTGTCAGCACATCAGAGTCTCTCTCAGTCATTAGTGAGTGACTCAGTATTTAAAATCCCATTACACATTTGAAACTGGACACGTCATCTACTCTCCCCCTAAATTAGAGGAAACCCTCCACCCCCTTACAAAAAACACACAGCTCGTTGGAGACCAGGTGGAGCAGGGATACTATTAACCCTGTGCGTGTCAGGTGGGCTTGTAGCGAGCTGAAGGCCCCTATTGCTCAATGGGTTTAACAGTGCACTTTCGCTCCGGAGTGCATGAATTGCTCCCCCTTTCCTCCCTCACTACACCGCTTCCGAGAAGTGATCTGCCGCGTGTCAGACGCCAGCAAGACGCAGCCCCGGAAGCACTGGGCCCCGCCCAGCGATGCAGGCAGCCAATCTGTGATGACACCGGCTGTGTCGTCCGGTCCTGCTATTGGCTGAAAAAGCCTCGGATCCCGGCGCCTTGACAGCCGCGTGGATCGTAGAGTGATCACCCAGATCAGAAACTCACCCACACCCGGAAAGAGCAGCTGTGCGGCAAACACGCCCAGGGCACCAGCAAAGAGTTACTCCATTTACCACATCCCTTCACTGCCCTGACAAGGCAACTTTTTACTTCACAAACCAGGACAGCAACGGTTACATACACCAATAACCACAAAGATGTCTGAATATAACGTATAACCCTGTTCATTTAATGCAACCACGTATTGTCACTGTGCCCAGGACATACATGAAAACTATAAGGTAAATTAATGTATTGCCTGGTGAAACATGTTATACAATAAGTAACAAGCCCTTAGAGCCATGAGATCACACTGCGCAGTCAGGGGCAGGGACTTCTAATATCCAGTGAGACCAGCACCGGCGATCACAACCCCAAACCAGCCAACATTTTGCACACAAATCGGTACCACCGCTCCTCAACCAGAGCTGGGTGAAGTTTACTTGCAAGCAACGCATATACGAGAGTCCCATAACATATGCCGCTAAACCATTAAAATGATGACATATTTAACGCAGTGTAAATACAGCTCGCCTTACAGGACCCAAGACACGTACACACAATTAATTGAAAGACACTCCCTGTCACCGCATCTGATCGTTACACAACCACATTGCGTTAAGGTCCCCTCCCCACAGTCCGGTCCCCAAACAAACTCCTCCGTGGGACGAGACTTCTGCAGCAACCTTATAAACCCAGGCAGGAAGCGCCCTGACCCCGCACACACGGTAACGCTCACTGCAGGGGGAAGGAGACACCACAGCCAAGCGGGACACGTTCCCGGGGCAGTGACCGGTCACGTACAGGAAATCAGTGTGACCCCCCCCCCCCCCAAAAAACCAGGGACGTGTCAAGAGCCGACACCTGTCCAACCCGGCCGCCTCGCCCAGCTCCTTCCCGAGACGCCCGGGGATGGTGAGGCGGAGAAAGCCGGACTCAGCCACGTGTAGGTGCCGCTGCCGGCAGGCACCACACGCAATGATAGACCACTCGCCAAATCCTTCACAACCTCTCGAGTTTTAAAAGCAAGGCTCCCGTGAAGTCTGATGAAGGAATCAGGATAATATGTAACCGCCCAGCCGCACCCGCGGCTCACGATAAAGGCCCAGCCACCCTTCTTCCCCCCCCTTTGTTCAGGCCTGAAGTCCACTCTCCCACCCCAACCAAACCCCGCTGCAAGCGGCCTTACCTTAAACAGCATTTACGAAATCTGTACCCATTGAGGCACCAAATAACAAAGGAGAGAAAAAAAAGCAACTGGGAGAGCGCGAGTCCTTGGAGTGGGGGGTTTGCGCTGCTTGTTCACCAGAGACCCAGTCACTTCAGAAGCCGGAGGCTGACAAAGCTCGAAACCAGCTGCTCACTGATATTTATAGCGCAGCCTCCGTAGTCATGGCGACGCGCCAGCTCAAACCAGCGCCGTTCGGTTTGCTCCGGGACGGAATGGTTCAGCCTCCACCACGCTTCGCGCGCGCCCGCGGTTCCGGCCCTCTTCCTATTGTGACGTCAGAGTGCGGCTGGTCTCGTGCCTCCAACGCATAGTATATATATATACGTGATATGAGGGTGCGAGGGCACGGTTGGCATTTAAAATAGAGCTATAGAAAGAGGCAGGTTGTACGCGAGACATAGGGACGTGTGGCAAAAGGGGGTGCAATTCTTGGACCATATGTATGACACTGCACCATATGTATGAAAGAAAATATACTATTGATACACCTGTAGCAATGCTTTTGCCCTATAATTGCACTTTTGCCTTGATACATATGCCACGTATTGTTATAAATCAGCCATAAATAACGCTAAGTTATAAGGCTAAAATGATTCATGTAAATGGATAGGCGAGATGCAGATATATAAAGTAAAATGCAAAATACTGTTTTCAGTAAAACAAAGAAAACAAAACAAAAAAAAAATATATATATATATATATAATATATATGCAAAATGGAAATATTTACTGTATGGAATAATATATATATTTTTTGTTTGTTTGTTTTGCTTGGTTGGTATATTATATAATATATAGTATATATATATATCTATTAGAGATATATATATAATCACATCTGGTTTCAATGCATCAGGCAAGCATAAAGGGTCAGTACAAGAAAAATGGGAGCGACCTCCCGGTCCTTTGTCTAGCTCAGCGGGCACACGCGCTCGCCGCGATTGAACACATTGCTGCAATGTGTGTGGCCAATGTGAGCGAGGATCTGCGCATGCCTGTGAGCGCACGGCGCTCAGCTGCTTGCAGAGGCAAGCAAATTTGTTTAAGCCGCTCGCTAGCGCGTCACGTGAGCGGTTCGCCCAATGAAGGCGAACCTGCTCCGTGATGTCAAGGCCGCACACCCCAACACACCACCGCCACCATGAGCTCGGCCTTAGTCACATTGTTGTTACCGTTTTGTAGCACTTTTAAGGTTAGACTTGGCTCTGCCTTAGTTCTAGAATTAGCTAGGTCACTTGGTTATGGTCTGCCCAAATACTGGGGAAGACTGTTGGCCACACCCTGGGTATAAAAGGGGGGATCCACCATATTGTAGCCAGACCCCATTTACCATCAGGAGATCCTGTTCCACTCAGAGGGACTCCAGGGAGGTCTCCAGGTTATCCTGACCTGCAAAAGACATCTTTATGTGTGTGTAGGCAGGTTCCCCGTGGTTACCTTCCTCCCGATGTGGTTGCGGAGGTGCAGGGTGCGCTCGGCAGGTGCAGGAGCCAGTGGGGGGTTAGAGAGAGGGGCGACCGGGTCGCCCGAGGTCCACGGCGGCTCCGAGTTGCAGGGCGCCGCCATGTTAGAGTGTGCTGCGCATGCGCAGTTACCTCTCGCGCATGCGCAGTGTCTCCCCATAGTCCGACGGCCATTACAGACTCGCGCAAGCGCAGTACAACAGCGTACTGCAGTACCAAGCGTTAGGGACACAGCCAAGACGCAGCGGCGACCTGGCATCTGGTGATCTGGGACCAGATCACCACACCAGGACAGAGAGACTATTACGGTGGGACGCTGCAGCTGGATACCACACCACGTGGAGGCGGACTCGTCGCTGACGACGACGGCGCGGGAAAGGATGGGCTCTTGTCTTCAGTCGTCGCTACCGGTTGCTGGAGTACCCGGCAGGTATCTTCAAGTGCACCAACAGATCACACTTTAGTTGTGGGCAGCGCTGTCGCACACATTGGGTGGGTTGAATCTTGTGGACACCAGGGTGGTTGGGTGCCATGGGGCACCTCAGTACTTTGGGGGGTGGGATATCCCATCCGAGTGTGGACACTGTGCTGGAGGACACTGTGGGGTTACGGCTGTGGGTGGCCTATTTGGTGTGGGTGTTGTATTGTTATTCCTTTTTCATATGCATGAGGTAAACTGTTATCTTAATCAGTGTGTGTATTATTGCATTGGGTCCTGTGACAGGGGTATTCAACATAGTTAGGATCCCGCACAGGTGCAGGCGCTGTCACCAGATGGATTAGGTACACCCCAGGCTCCCAGCAGCGGAGGTTCAGGCCTTCTGTGAGCCACAAGTTACGCACCACACACTCAGTAGCCACCATATCTCCCATAGGGTGGGGGAAAGTGTGCTACATTTGTTTGTAGCATAGGGACAGTATCCCCAATTTAGGGGCTCCCAAGAAAGAAAGCTGACAGTGACTCCACTACCGGAGGGAGTAGTCTCCACCTGCAGGACTAGGAAGAGGCCTGGGTGGGCTACTGACAATTCCTAAACTATAGGATTTGGGGCTGTGTCAGGCAGGGTTGCCACCTTCTACTAAAGGCCAACCCGGAGAAAAATGAAAAACAAAATTCTCTCTAACCTGCAGCGGCGTGGTGGTGCGGCGGCCGCGGCGTCTCCAGCATTCTCGTGCATCTCTCCCTACAACTCCTACGAACATGGCTGCGTGGCGTCAAAATGACGCCACATTCCCCTGACAACGGGAGGGTACGTGACGTCATGACGGTACGCCGCATCAAGTTGCCATGGCAATGTGACGCCGCATAGCGCCGTGATGTCATGTAGCGCCCCGTTGTCATAGCAACATGGTGTCATTTGATGCCGCGCAGCCATGTTCGTAGGAGTTGTAGGGAGAGATGCAAGAGAATGCCGGAGACGCCGCCGCACCACCACTGCCGCCGCACCACCACTGCCGCCACCCGGAGATTAAGAAGCTGAACCCTTATCCCGGAGGTAAGTGCCCAAAATGCGTAGTCTCCGGGTCAGACCAGGAGTGGCGGCAACCGTGGTGGCAGACAGGGCAAAGGGCTCTTAAATGGGATGAGCCACTACATGACTCGTATTGTGAGGAGCTGGAAGAAATACTTTCTGATATGCTAAAGCTGTTATATTCACAAGAGTTGTGCTCTTCATGTATGTCTACGAAGAGGATGTTCTAAGTTGAATAAATTCAAGTTAAAAGTTCCTGGCGCCATCTTTATTCTGCACCACTCCTTTATACAAGCCTACACGGATCCAGCTGCCCTGAGAGGATCCTAAAACCTCTCCTGTTAACACAGTCAGGTGAGCCACTGAGCACTGACACCCTTTATTCAGGTGCCAAACCTGTCTAAAGCCACAGAGACTGTTTCCAATACTCCCTTTTCACTGTACACCCTGTCCCTCGTGCTGGGGTGGGATAGGGGTGTTACAAGTAAGTAACACATTACTCGGATACAGGAACTGACAACTTTCTGGCATATATTTGCATATATTTATTCATAAATATCCTATTTGTATAAAATCACTTAATTCAAAGTTTTGTGCAGAA
This sequence comes from Ascaphus truei, assembly GCA_036426205.1. Taxonomy (NCBI): domain Eukaryota; kingdom Metazoa; phylum Chordata; class Amphibia; order Anura; family Ascaphidae; genus Ascaphus; species Ascaphus truei. The sequence goes on along the minus strand of WSYH01002663.1, from coordinate 66,140 downwards.
TAAGTCCTGAAATAAAATAGGATTTTCACTAGATTTTTCATTCCTATCTCTTCATTATTGTCCTTTTTTTTTTGTCCTGTTTGTTCTTTTATTTTCCATCATTTACAGTTTATTGAAGTTTTATAACAGGGAGTGAGGATACTTGGGATGTTTCAGTACTGCCTTCAGTTATGTGAAAACCGTGGTTGCTTATTACCCTCTTTGTTTGAAATACCTTCCCATCAGTGTTTGCTAACTTCCTCTTATTCTCCATATCTAATCATGTTAATGACTGATATCCTCACACTTTCCCCACAAGTCTCCACCCAGTGGCAACATAATAGCATCCCAGGGACACACTGCTCAGCTAGAGAACGTCAACCAATACTACTCACCACAACACACCTTATTTAGAGATTAAAGCTGCAGTTCAGTCTTTTTTTTTTTTTTTTTAAATTTTTTTTTTACTTCAATAGTTTTATGTGTGCAATCTCTAATTACCTAAAGAACTGTATAGCTGTCAGTCAATTCGTTCTCCATGTATTGATAGGTCGAAATTTGGTGACATAATTAGTGAAGGGATCTGTTTATATTCTGCTTGTCTGTCAGTGGAAGCTCATGAATATTCATGAGCACTCCTGCACTAGAGGGAGGGCAGGGCTGACAAAGGGGTGTGCCAGAGCTTGTGACAGGACATGAAGGGGCAATGCCTTAGCAAATGGCTGTTAAAATAGAATACAAGAAAATTGGTCTTTCAAAGTTGTTCTTTTAAAAACAGAAAATGCTAAAAGTATTTTTTCTTTCTACAGAACTGATTTATTAAAAAAAAACACATGCAGGATATTGACTGAACTGCAGCTTTAAGCTCCAAAGACCAAAATTAGTCAGATTTAGGAGTCTGGGATCGATCCACAAAAAAATGACATTTCAAAAGTGCTGTTCTCTCCATTTCCAGTTAAGATTGTAAGTGAGCGCCATGTGATGTCATTTAAAGTATGGCGCAATATAAATCGTTGTTTTCCCTTTTTATTACTGTAGCTGTTTTGGATTGTTCTTTGTCCTTTACAAGGCCCAAAGCCTCAAGTAGAGTGTTTACAAGGTAACCTCTGCTGCGTATTATTATTATTACTTTCCTCGCTGAAGCAGGCAGAACAGACCTGTTTTCCAAGCAGACTACAAAGGGTCTTATAAAACGTTATCTTATCTTAATCTTCTCAGATAATGTTCAGAATAAAATTAGGGTTGCCAGGTGTCCAGTATTGAACTGGACTGTCCTGTATTTGGACACTCTGACCAGCAAAAACATTAGCAGTAATAGAGGACATGTATGCGTTCGGTATTACCTCTCTGGACATGTACGTGTATACCGGTATTACCTCCTTGGTCCCACCCCAAGGCTCCTGACACCTCGCCCTGATTGGCTACTGCTGGGTAATGCAGTCAATCAGGATAGAGGAAGCTGCCCAGCCCCCTAGCAATAGCCCTGCTTTCCCTGCTCGGGGAAATCCTGCAGTCCCCCAAGCTGGTCAGGTCACTATGTCCAGAGAGTTAATACCGGTATACATGTACATGTCCAGTATTACTAATAATTATTTACTGGATGGAGTGTCCAAATACAGGACAGTCCGGTTCAATATTGGACACCTGGTAACCCTAAGTGCCGTTTGTGTTGCGGGTCCCAGGGAGAGAGTGCTGCAGAGGAGAATACTTTATATGGGACAGAGCCATTAACGTAGGTGTGGTGAGCAGGCATGCTTGCTTGTGCAAAGCAGAGTGCGTGTGTTTAGGAGCTCAGCGAGAGACTGGAGGGGATATACAGAGGGGCAGGTGTGTGTTATTTTTCAGGTATACCTTGTTCCAATTTCCCGACTTACCACGTTAACTGCAAACTCTAGAAAATAAATATGTTTTAACCTGTGTTTGATGACTGGTGCTTGTGTACTTATATTCTGATGGTATTTAAAAACTCCTGAATATAAATTACAGTCCCTAATATATCCTCCATATAGAATCACATTGGTGGACGAAATCTAAAGTAAAAAATTAACTAAAAAGTCCATAAAAACGGAAATGTAAAAATCTTAAAACGTATAAAGTACATGTACATCAGATGGATATGAAATATTCACATTGGGATGCAAAACGTATTTGTTCCCTCCGATGTATACATGTATTTGATTGATGTCACTATATAAATGATGGGATAGGGGGGGGAGGCACACTTCCGACGAAGCTTGAGTGTTAGCCTTTCACACCCTGCAGTAAGAGACGCGTTATCCAGCCCTGAGTCCATAACCGGAAGTGACATATGCGGTTCCGGAAGTGACGTACAGGGACCCAGTGAGACGCCGGTGGAGCAGAGACACTGCTCCAGACCATCAGGACCAGCTGGGGGAGCATGGAGGAAACGCCAAGGAGCCTGGGAGAGTGGTCAACACGATGGGGGCCCAGTTCCAGCACAGTCCGGCACCACGAACGACACCCGAGGAAGCGGGGGTGGTGAAAGACTCACTAAGTCAGAGCACACTACACTACACTATATTGTGTTACTTGTTTTTATTATTGCACAAAATGTGGGTGCATTTCTTATTCTTTTTAACATATGAAGTTTATATTTTTTGAGCTGCGCAATGGTTCCTTTTTTCTTTTGTAGACTGAGGTACCAACCATCTGATCCCCAAAGATGCAGACTGCAATGATTATTTACCCCCTGGGCTACTAATTCCCTGCCTAACACGTAAATCCTAGTACCAGCGCAGGCAGTGTTAGGGTTAAATCTACGCCCTGCTGCAGTAAGCAGTTCCCTTGAGTGACAGGGGGGTGGCCTAAGGCCTAGGTACCACCTATATGGAGCTGAGACCTGGGGGCTCTCCTCTGGTAACAAAAAGGTTGCTGCAGCCAAATGTATTGGTCTTCCCTCTTCTTCCTAGGGGAGTGGGACTGTTGTTCAGTTATACCCTCTTCCCATCTGGGAGTGGGGTGTGTGTTTAGTTCTATCCTGGACCAGGGACCTGGTGCCAGGCCTTCCCTCCCACAGGGGGGTGGAAGCAGCTACCCCATGCTCCACCAGGGAGTGTGGGAGATTGGGATAGATCTTTGGAGCCTCAAGTCCTGGGAGTTGAGTCCAGGGACCAAAGTGAGAAGATTGTGCTGTGAGGTATGCTGTTATAGATTGTTGTACCAGAAATAAAGATCAAGTTGCTGTTTTTATACTCCTGTCTGAGGCTGCAGTCTGTCAGGGGGAAGGCGAGATGTTTTCCATGGGACTGCACCTATCTACGATAGGCCCTGTGGGAGTGGAGGCGCTGTACCAATGGAGAAGAGAGCTGCGGATCACCAAAAGCCTGTCCTGTTGATTCCCCAACTAACATCGGCGAAAGCTCAGGACCTTCTGTATACCTGCAGGTGAGCACCACAACACAATGTAACAGTGAGATCTCCCATCGGGTGGGGGAACAACGGTTACACATATCTCCCATGCTCACCCTGGGTTTTGAAGAAATGCCTTTTTCAGCAGAGGCATGTCTCCCTAATTTATTTGGAGGGACGCTTGAGGAGATATAGATACAACTAGTGACAGCTAATAGTTAGAAAGGCTGGGCGGGCGAGCGAGCGATTGGTGGATTCTAAAAAAAATATTACTCCAGATTGCAGTCAACGGCAAATTTTAATGAATCCGCCTGGATCATCAAGCACGAAATCTGTGTGCGGAACAAATTTCGGGAGGATTTGGGAAACGGAATTGTGACAGCTTCGCCCATCTCTAGTAATGAGGGCCCTGATCCTGAGGGCTTACACTCTAGAGGGAATAAGGGGCAATGTTGAAACAAGAGGTAAAGTGGCTGCCCAATGTGGGACGGAGTATGTCTCAGGATGGGGTACGGTCCAGCCGCACTGCTGATCCCATTAAGCTTTGGGGGTGTTAGATAGTGTGGCGTTTGGTCCAGTCGCACAGCTGCTGCCAATAAGGTTGGGAATGCAATTCTGTATTAATCTGAAGCAATCAAAATTTGCATTGTATTGAACCAATATACATCTGTGTATTACTGATCATAGAATAGATATGTTAAAGCTGCAGTTCAGGCTCCTGTATTTTTTTTTAGTTTTTTTTTTACTTCAATAGTTTCATGTGGGCAATCTCTAATTACCTAAAGAACTGCATAGCTGCCGGTCAATTCGTTCTCCGTCTATTGATCGGCAAAGTTTGGCGACATCTTTAAATATGGGGAATGTAAATCGTTGCTATAGGAACAAGCATGCTTGTTAAAATAGAATACAAGAAAATTGGTCTTTCAAAGTTGTTTTTTTTAAAACAGAAAATGCTGAAAGTATTTTTTCTTACTACAGAACTGATTTATTAAAAAAAAACCCACACATGCAGGATATTGCCTGAGCTGCAGCTTTAAGAGACTGCAGCTTTAAGAGACTGCAGCTTTAAGAGATATATATATGCACTCAACTGTTGATGGCTAATAAAGTTAAAAAGCTGTCATTCATCAAAATCCATCTGGATTTTAATCAATTGTGAATTTGAATGAATCCAACCATTAAGCATGAAATCTGTGTGGGGAACGAATTTTGGGAACCAAATTTTGATCGTTTCGCTCAACTCTAACTACACAGGGCACTTTTCCTAACTTATACTTAGGGGCTTACATAACTATTCACGATGAAATCCCTCTTCTTCTGATCTTTCAGCAGCTTGCCCCATCTATTTATAGCCTAGCGTGATGTCACTGAATCCAGGAAGAAAGGGTGTTTTTCGTCAGGGAGCTGTATGGGGTAACAGAATATTCTTACCTCCTATTGCAAACCCTCTTAAGAAGCTTGAGTCCCGCTGGATAAGAAAATCCAAACGGCTCGTCTGCAGTAGTGTGGGATCCGCCTCCTCCACCCTCCGTGTCCCGCCGAATCCAGGAAGTAGCAGTGAGTCTGCAACAGGAGATCAAGGGCACCACGTAAAATCCACAATAATGAAAACAAGGAACCCAGGTAGCGAAAAATCGTAGAAAGGCTTTAATAGAACTGTAACGCTGTTTCCCCCACCCTTTGGGAGATTCTGCCATTACCTTACCTGTGTGGTGCATACCTGCTGGCTTACAGTAGATCTGAATCACTGCCGATGTTGTTGGGGAGAACAGGACAGGTTTCTGGGGTACATTACCATTGTCTATTCCTGGGTACACAGCACCTCCATCTACTGCAGGCTTCATATGTATGGAGGCAATCTCCCACAGAAGAATGTACTCTTCTCCCCCCAGTAAGATTACACACTAGGCAGGAGGTATAGATAATTGGAACAGGTTTATTGGTCCTCTGCTGACACAGTATCACAGGCTACTTCCCAATACAGTTCACTGCAGGTCTCCAACTTCTGGATGGTTCCTGGACCTCCACTCCGGGCTAAGGGCACCCAAAGCAGTCTCAACGGTAGAGACACTGCCTAAATTTGGTGATGCAGCTCCTTAAGTACAATGGGAGGAAGGTACAAGGTCCGAACCCATGATTGGCAGAACTCAGGCCTTGTTCCACCTGCGCCCCTGTCACTCAAGGGAGCTGCCTCTGTGGGGAAAACTCATGATTGGTCCTGTCACTGCCTGCACTGTTACCAGGGCTTGCATGACAGGGAGGGCAGACTGGTAGCCAAATCAGGCATGGCTACAGGACATTAAGGTAGTAGCAGTCTCAAAAGAGAATGTGTATAAGGCTGCGTCCAGGGTGCCTTCTCGCGTGCTAATGTGCGTGGAGGCTGAGGGAAAGCGGGTGCTTTCCCTGGCCTTGGTCCGCGTGCCGTCCGGGGGGGTGTCGGGGGCATATCGGGGGGCGGGCCAGTGACGTCACGGAGCTGGTTCGCCCTCATTGGGCGAACCGCTCACGTGACCAGCCCTGCGCTCCGGTGAGCGCCAAATCTAACATTTGTATAAGACCTACGCTACGCACGCTTGCGGAAGCGTAGGCGAGCCCCTACTAAAGCCGCTCTCATTGTGGCTGTAGGGGCTCACTGGTAAGCACCAGCGCGCCTCAGCACGGGTCAGCGCCTAAGCGCTGACCATGCCGAGGCCTAACTATTTAACTGTGACTCTCTTAACAGCTTCCTCGCTTGTCCACCGGGTGTGCTGATGCTCCAGTCTTCCCTTTGTCCTCCTCTTGATTCAATTAGTGTCTTGTGTCTTTTCCCTGCTTTTGTAGTTCCCTATTTTCTGTTTTACCTTTATCTTTGTTTTGTTGCTCTGACTTTATTCTGCCGTTCCGTTTCCTGACCTGTTCACTGTACCTGTACCATGTTGACTCTTAGCTTCTGATTAAATATCCGTGCCTGTATTTGGCTTGTCCAGTTCTGTTCCTTGTCCCACACATGTTCCTGTATCCCAGTTCTGTCCCCGTGCCCCAGTCCTGTTCCTGTGTCCCATTCCAGTTCCTGCATTCCAGGCCTGTCCCTGTGCCCCAGTCCTGTTTCTGTGTTCCATTCCTGTTCCTGTGTTCCATTCCTGTTCCTGTCTCTTTGCTTCCGGCCTCTGACCTCTGTCCATGACCCGACAAAACCTATTCTCTACCTGCCTCTGACAAGGAGAAGGAACTATTTGTACAAGAAAAGTCAAGGATGCAATTAGCACTAGAAGAAGGAGAGGGCGCCTTGGAACAGGAAAGAGGCAAATCTCTATGTTTCTAGTTAGAATTTTCTAAAATTAGAGCAGACTGAAAGAAACAAGAGACATCCTAACACTTCTGAGATACTACAGAGCTGTTATCCAAAGAAGGATGGAGAGAGAGTTATCTGTGCAAACGCTTCGCAGCTGTCGTCATGCAGGCTGCCTACAGATGGATGAAAGCTTGTCAGCTTTATCACCGGAATAAAGCAGCCTGCATTCTTCAGTCGATATGAAGAATGCAACGACAACGGAGGAAGTATGAATATTTGAAGCAATGTGTGATTGTACTTCAGTCAAATCTTAGAAAGTTTCAGCAACAAAGACACTACAGGAATATGAAGAAAGCTGCTTGTGGGATTCACTCCGGATACAGATTCTGCGTCATAACCAAGCAAGCTGTGTGTTCCTATAGGCTCATTCACAATGCTGTCTCAGTGCAACAGTCTGCTTTCCACAAGATGCTGAAAGAAGAACCAAGTTGCGACTGAGATGCGTCATTCAGATCCACTCATTCTACTGTGCCGCGTACGTGTAAGGGATCGGGGGACACGCGCCTTACAGCGGGTCCCCGTCACCCCGGCTCCCAGTACTGCCACTCGTCCCAGGCCCCCTCCCCGTCAGCTCCTTACCCGCTCTGGTCGGACGCCACGCCGCTCCTCCGCGGCACACGCTAACTCCGCCCATACGCTGCAGGGACGTGCGCTGGAGTGTTACAGGGCACGCGCGCACCCGTCCTCTTCTACACTCCTCCTGAAGTCTTGGCTCCACCTCCCAGCAGCTGGAGGCTATTCCCACTAGGGAACTCCACTTCAGGCATCCTAACCTATCCCTGGGAACCGCTCAGTCAAGCCCCCGCTCTGCCTCTTGCTCCCATTGGTTCTCCGGCATTTATAGTTCCTGTCTGCCCTCTCCTTCCTCGCTCTGCATAGTTTCCCTGTGGCTCTTGTTGTTCGGAGGTCTATGCCTGGCTCTCTTTTGTGTTGCAGCTGTCGCTCCAGTCCCTGCCCTCGTTTGATACCCTTGGATTTGATCTCGGCTCTCGTTAGACTTCGTGTACCTCGATACCCCCTGGACTCGGCTTTGGACCTCACTACGCTGCTCTCTCCTGCCCCTGACCTACGGCTTTCGGATCTTTACCCTCGGACCTCTGGCACCCCGGACGCGGCAAGTATCAGGCTAACCCTTTCTCACCAGGCCCGGCAACGCATCATACCACAGTCCGGGCACGCCCTCACTGCTGTGGGTGCGTGTTATACCCTTACCCACCTCAGTATTGGGGACTGGCCAGGTCTGCGGGCAGTCAAGCATTACAGTACGTGATCCAAAACAGATTCCTGGCTATGAAAGTCACCGCTATCAAGATTCAGTCTGTGACTAGAATGAGACAGAGATGCTTCTGCTATCGCAAAATGAGAAAGGCATTACTGTTTATTCAGCAGTGCTTTCGTATGAATAAATTACTGCATCGAGAAAGAGAGGCACAACACTACAAATCTGCCAACTGCGGAAAAGAGATGCCATGGGATCTCGTCAGACCTGATAAGAATCCACTAAGGTTGAGCTGCTGGACATCAATGATGCTGAGCCAGATGGAGATGGTTACGCCAGCAGCAAGAAAGAGATAACAGCACGATGACTGGGAATATTAGCTGTCAAACCAGTGAAAGATGAGTTTGAGCGAGATGTCCTCTGCTGGGTAAAGGTGGCTAATCCCTTCACTGATTTGAGCCTGATTGACCCTGTGCAGAGCCTCATTTGCTGATTATATGGTGCCTACTTCAAAGACAAATGCACCTCTGTTGGACTTCCCTGCAGCGCCCGATGTACCCATTGCTGTGAAAACAAGCACACTTATTTCTGATTATCCGTCAGTATCTCATGCATCCTCTGCATATTATGTGACCTCCACTACAAAGACAACTTTGCTGCCGGAAACGTCAGAGAGGGCCCATTTTAAATCGGCCTGCCATCGTGGACACCTTGCCAAACCTGGAGGGTCGTTCAGAGGACGTCATTGGAGAGGGGAGTAATTTCAGGGACATCCCTGACATATCTATTTAACTCTCACTCTATTCACAGTTTCCTTGCTTGTCCACCAGGTGTGTTGCTGCTTCAGTCTTCTCTAGGATTTTCCTCTGCTGTTTCCTCTTCGTTTTATTAGTGTCCTGTCTTCTGTCTTTTCCCGGCCTTTATAGTTTCCTATTTTCTGTTTTACCTTTGCCTTTGTTTTGTTGCTCTGACTCTGGTCTGCCGTGCCCTGTTTCCTGACCTGTTCTCTGTACCTTTACCACATTGAGTCTTAACTTCTGCTTATAGGTCCTTACCTGTATTTGGCTTGTCCAGATCTGTTCTTTGTACCGATCCTGTTTCTGTGTCCCAGCCCTGTTCCAGTGCCCCAGCCCTGTCCCTGAGTTCCCGTCCTGTCCCTGTGTTCCAGTCCCATTCTTGCATCATCGCTGCTGGCCTCTTCACTTCAATGATGCCTATTCGCTGCCTGCCTCTGACCTCTGCCCGTGACCCAACAACGCTACTTTACCGCCTGCCCTGGACCCCAGCCTGTGATCCCGTTACATCTTCTCTTCTGCCTGCTGTTCCGGCCAATGAGGTCAATCCTGCCCCTGACACCATAGAGAGTCTGTGAAAGTTAGCATGTCTTGCGTGAGATTGATGAAAACACAATGCTATTCAAAATAGGAGAAATTTGTGTGTTTATGGCTGTTAATACAGTCTTGCCTGGCCTTCGCAATTGGCAATGTACAACAAAAATTAATTGTTGGAAATTGATCACAACTTTATTGTATCTCACCTGTTTTTTTGCCCGTTAATTTCTCCTCCACCTCTGAGATGGCAGAAATGCTTCACTAATCTAAAAGTAAATTAGTTAAGCCCCATTATTTATATAGTACATAGCCATTTTATTGCAGTTATGGCTGGTTAGTGGAACACCTTAAAAAGAATGTGCATAGAAATATTTGATTTTATATATATGATAGAATCTTTCATTACTTTGAACTGTACTATATGTAGTGTATACATATAATGTGCCTCAAGAGGAAAGTGTGTGACCAGTGTATTTTGCCCGTGCTCACTTACAGATGTAAAACTTGGATCCTAAATGCGCTGATAATTCAGAAGCTTCAGACAAATCAAAGGCATTTGGAGAGCTGTATGCTGGGTATATCCTGCAGAGACAGGAAAAATAATGCATTGGCTCAGAAGGAAACACAAATCTGTGACATCATCACAGTGGTAAAGAAAGAAATGACCAATGTTGGACAAAGATGGTAATCAATTGGATTCCAAGGGATAACAAAAGACCAAGACAACAACCAAAAGAAAGATAAGAGGATGAAAAAAATATGTTGGAGCAACGTGGAGAAGAGAGGCTTGCAACCACCGTACCTGGAAGATCATAATAGAGCATGACTGATTATAAATTCCCTTACTAGTTGTAATACAACATGAACATATATACTGTACATCTGCTCATACAGTACATACGGTACATGATTGATTTACTAACATTCACAATGCCCTCCCTCCCCGCCTGGCTGATAAGGGAGTTTACAATATATGTGTCTTAGGGGCTACTCAGGGTGCATACCATTATCCAGGGTGATGATCCGCACAGGTGGGGCGTACTTGCTGATGGTATAGATGGACGCCAGGAGTTTTGCAGTTTATAACAAGAAGTCTTTATTTAACAAAGCATTTTGGTAACAGCTTCTTCCTCACCTGCTTATGAGCAGGGGCGAGGAAGCACTGTACTTGAGTTTCACAAACAGCTTACACATCAATACAGGACACTAAGAGGCTTGCTCTCACTACCTTTTATCAGTCTTCTTTTACCCGGCTCACAGCTGAGGCTCCCCTGTCTTTCTTTCTGCTCAGGCCTAATACACCTGGAAAACTTGGGAGGGTATTTCTGGTACGCTTTGTGCTCTATCCTTGTGGCCTGTGGATAACTGCACAGTGTCATGGCTAGAATTATTATTAGAACAACCATCCATGCAGGGACTGTAGGTGGAGGTTATTTGAACTGGGGCGCTCCCTAGATTTTGTGGCTGAAAAATATTGCAACGCCTTAACTTTATTAAAAATAATAAAATAATATGAATATGTGTCTGTGTTCGTGGTGTAAAAGAGTATATAGAAATATATACTGGCCCTTTTTCGATGATTTTGTGGTTGCTGCTTGACTTTGGAGAAGGGAATCCCGTGTCCTTCTTAGCGTGGCAGTAGTGGTGTGAAGATGGTCAGCGCAAACCTCATGGACCTCTCGATGGTCGAGGGCAAACAAACGGGAGGGGACAGATAAAATATACTGAGAAGCAAATAAACTCAACGTGAGACAGGGACATACATAAACACATTGGGCGTGGGGGGACTGGGGGGGGGGGACGAGAGGAATATGAGAGAAGTTGTACGGTGGGTATGGAAGGAGGATAACGTGGAAGGGGATCATGGTTTTCCCACATCTAATCAAAGAATACATAAAATTATGGATTCAGGACTCACACGGGCTGTGTGGTGTCTCTCCTCAACGCTGACTGTAGTGGATTTAATACAGACTCATATACTGGAGTCTCAATATACATAAAACTCACACGGCTAATGTGAGTCCTTGTCTCAGGGGTGATGTCTGTATGGATGGTGTCTGGTTGTCTCAGCAGAAACAAATCCCCCGATGGGTGTGGTGTGTGAGTGTCTCCTCCCGTTTCCCAGATGACCAAAAAGAATGTGTGCAAAACAGGGTTAACAACAATGAAAAAAAGGTCTTTAATGGGTATACAGTGGAGACATGAGCATTAAAACATGCATACATGTGTGGAACATAAAAGGTAATAAAACAATCTATGGCACAATGCAATGAAAATGAAGCAAACACAAAAAACAAAAAAAACACTCACACTTTATGGCAAATTTAATTGCCCAGCATCAGCGCGCGGTACCACTCCGCACGATCTCATCTGTTGTTGCTCACTGGCGCGTCCGGCAGCGGAAACCGGAAGAGGCGGGATCTGTACCGGACGTCCTGCAGTGTGCTGGGTCACTCTCTCAATAAGCTCCGCAGGGAACAACGCGTTTCGACAATAAGCTTAGTCAGGTTCACCCTCTCGGTTCCGCTGCCGGACGCGCCAGTGAGAGCAACAACGAGGAGGAGATCGTGCGGGGAGTGTACCGCGCGGGGCTGATGCGGGCAATTAAATTTGCCATTACAGTGTGTGAGTGTTTTTTTGTTTTTGTGTTGCTTCATTTTTATTGCATGTGCCATAGATTGTTTTATACCTTTTAGTTCCAACAAACATGTATGATGTTTTATGTCATGTCTCCACTGTATACCCATTAAAGACCCTTTTTTTCATGTTGTTAACCCTGGTTTTGCACACATTCTTTTTTGGTATATGGGGAAAACGGGGAGAGGAGACACTCACACACCCACCCATCGGGGGATTTTTCTGCTGAGACAAACCAAGACACCCATCCATAAAGGACATCACCCTCTGAGGACAAGACCACATTAGGCCGTGTGAGTTTTATGTATATTGAGACTCCAGTGATATGAGTTGTATTAAAATCATACAGTCAGGTTGAGGGAGAGACCACACACAAGCCCGTTGTGAGTCACTGAATCCATAATTTTATGTATTCTTTGATTAGAAAGTGGAAAACCACATCACCCGTCCAGGTTATTACTCCTTCCTACCCCCCTACAAACTCTCTTCCACCTCCCCACTACCCCACATTGTGTTTATGATGCACTGATACTGTGTTTTATTCTCATTTTTTATTCCATCCGGTTCCATCGACATCGAGAGGTCCATGAGGTTTGCGCTGACCATCTTCACACCACTAGGGACTGTAGGTGGTTAGTCTAATGACTGTATATAAAACAGCCCTCTTGGGATATCATATTGTTCTTTAGTTCTTCTCTTTGGCCTCACTCACTATAGGCACTCTCTTTGTACTATGGTAACTCCCTTATCAATGGGCCTCACTTATATATGGACACTTTCCCTATACTCCAAAACAACGAACAGTAACTGGCCTAACAATAGCTAGTTACTATTTAGGTAATTAGCTGGACCTCTACTCTTAGCATCTCTCTCACTCCAACTGTCGTCAACTATATAAACTAACATCAAAGGGACGGGGCTAAACTCCTGCCTAGTGATTGGCAGGTGACGATCACCAGGGTAGCTGTCTAGAATACTCCTCCATTAACCCTCGGTTGTAACCCCAATAGGCAGTAACATACATATAAAAGAAACAAACAGCTCAACTCTAAACAATTATCTCAACAATATAAAACATATAATATGTTGCTACAGACATAAAATGATAATGGGAGGTGTTAACCCTTTAACTAACTATCCCTGGGTGTCCACAGCACCAGTAGCGGAGTAGGTGAAGATCTCGCCAGACTTGGACGCAATCATGTGATGCGGAAGTGATTCCCAGTGAATGCAGACGCCGGTAGCGAGTGTGAGAGACTCAGGCTCAAACTCTCAACTGCCTTTTAAATTACTCAAAGAGTGTGAGTGCAATACCTGCCAAAGGTTTCTTATATACTATTTTATATTAAACGATTTTACACTATATTGTTTCCCTATCCTGTCCCTTATACATGGTCTATCTCTGGGACGGAGGCTGTGTGTCTGGGAAATACTGTGGGGATCCTGTTACCAAATTGCCTGGAGTGTGCAGGGCCCTGACCCCAGATGCCAACATCTCTAAGAGATTTTGAGAAGATTGAAGATTGAGCAGAGTTCCTGATCCTAATATTGGATAACGGCATTTGTTTGCCTTTCTAACTGTGAGTGCATATCATACCAATTAATAGTCATAATATTTGGACATACTACCCTATGTTCTTTTTCTTTCCCCATTTGTGCGCCCAGGTCATTCTTGTAAATTACATACATATGCTCACATAGTACATATGGTACACGATTGATTTACTAACATTCACAACACAGCCTACTTAATTATATGCCGTGCGCGATCATTGCGCTCGTCATCATGACATGTCAACAAGTACAAGACAGATTGCCTTTACACATTTATTTATACATTTGGCACAGATGCACTGCATTTTACAAAGAAGCATGTTTCAGCATTTAAGTGCTACCAATAGAACACCCTCTAAGTAAATAGCCTTTTGAAATCGCATCTTCCTTTACTTCCAAGAACCTGTGACACACAAACAATGGGGTGATTCTTTGCCTCTGGAAACTTTCCCTAAATTTAACCCCGGATACGAGAGTTTGCTCAGACCGGGGAAAATGTCCTTTCACTCCCCTCACACATGACTTTGACACACGTTATCCTGGGTAGGAGCTGGAATATTAAGAATTGCACAGAAGTTTGGTGCATTTTTGCTGTAGTTATGTTGTCTCTTTGACTGCACTATCAATAAAAGACATAACAAGGTCAAACTGTTGTGAATGTCTTATTTCCTTCCTCTTAGTCCAGCGGCATGAGTTAGTGGGAAAACAATGTAAGCACATCATTTTCTGCTTGTCATGGCATGCTATAGGAGAGAGGGATTATGCAAAGATTCAGGATTAGTTCTCACTTTTATGATGTTATGTCACCAATTTTCTTTGACTCCGCTTGCATTTCTAGGATGCTTCCCACTTTTTCTTAATTTGTCTTCCAGTTATTATACATCTGTTAGATTCTGTTACATTCATGTTACATAGTTACATAGTAGATGAGGTTGAAAAAAGACATAGGTCCATCAAGTTCAACCTATGCAAAATTTAGACAACAGATACTTTATCCTATATCTATACTTACTTATTGATCTAGAGGAAGGCAAACAAAAAACCCCATTAAGGGGAAAAATTAATTCCTTCCTGACTCCATGAATTGGCAATCGGATTAATCCCTGGATCAACATCCTTCCCATGTATACTTATTTGGTATATCCCTGTATACCTTTCCCATCTAAAAAGATCTCCTACCTTTTTTTGAACAAATCTATTGTATCTGCCATCACAGTCTCCATGGGTAATGAATTCCACATTTTAACTGCCCTTACTGTAAAGAACCCTTTTCTTTGTTGCTGGTGAAATTTCCTTTCCTCCAACCTTAAGGGATGGCCCCGAGTCCTTTGTACTGCCCGTGGGATGAATAGTTCTTTTGAAAGCTCCTTGTATTGTCCCCGAATATATTTGTATATAGTTATAATATCCCCTCTTAGACGCCTCTTTTCTAATGTAAATAAATATAATTTAGCTAGCCTCTCCTCATAAGTTAGATTGTCCATCCCCTTTATTAATTTGGTGGCTCTTCTCTGCACTCTCTCTAGTTCCATAGTGTCTTTTCTTAGGATTGGTGCCCAAAATTGTACTCCATATTCAAGGTGTGGTCTTACTAGTGCTTTTTTAAAGGGGCATAATTATGTTTACTTCCCTTCCATCCATTGGCCGTTTGATGCAAGATAAGATCTTGTTTGTCTTTGCAGCTACTGCATGACATTGGGCACTATTGCCTGCAGTCTACAAGCACTCCTAAATCCTTCTCCATCAAGGATTCCCCCAATATATCTCCATTTAATTTGTAAGTCGCCTTTTTTTTCTTGCATCCCAAATGCATAACCTTACATTAATCTGTATTAAACCTCATTTGCCATTTACCTGCCCACGTTTCCAGTTTCTCCAAGTCCTTCTGAAAATAAATTACATCCTGCTCTGATTCTATTACCTTACACAATTTAGTATCATCAGCAAAGATGGAGACTTTGCTCTCGATCCCAACTTCAAGGTCATTAATAAACAAGTTAAAAAGCAGGGGTCCCAGTACCGATCCCTGAGGTACTCCACTCACGACTTTAGCCCAACCTGAAAAAGTTCCATTTATGACAACCCTCTGTTGTCTGTCCTTTAACCAATTTTCAATCCAGGTGCATATTTTATTACTGAGTCCAATTTTCTTTATTTTGTACACCAACCTCTTGTGTGAAACAGTATCAAAAGCCTTTGCAAAATCTAAGTAGTCCACATCAACTGCATTACCCTGGTCTAAATTCCTACTTACCTCCTCAAAGAAACAAATAAGGTTAGTTTGGCAAGATCTATCCTTCATAAATCCATGCTGACTTTTACTAATAATTTTGTTTTCCATTAGGTATTCCTGAATATTATCCCGTATTAAACCTTCAAGTAGTTTCCCTATTATTGAAATCAGGCTTACAGGTCTGTAATTTCCCGGTTGTGATCTAGCTTCCTTTTTAAATATAGGCACCACATCTGTTTTACGCCAGTCTTGTGGTACTGAGTCTGTGGAAATGGAGTCCTTGAATATTAAATTAAATGGTTTGGCTATTACTGAGCTTAACTCCTTGAGAACTCTTGGATGTATGCCATCGGGGCCAGGTGCCTTATTTACTTTAATTTTTTCAAGTCGCTTATGAACTTCTTCCTCAGTTAACCAATTGTTCATTAATATGGAGGTTGTGGCTTCCTCCCGCGGAACTACTATTGAACTTGATTCTTCCCTGGTAAACACAGAGGCAAAGAATTTGTTTAAAGTAGTGGTAGAAATCCTGGGATTCCAGGGGTGCACAGCCGAGTAGAATAGGAGACCAGCAAGGTTGAGGTAAAAATATATATTATTAACAACCATGGTATGGGGGACACTCTGACGCGTTCGGACTGGCATAGTCCTTAATCATAGAGCTCTATGATTAAGGACTATGCCAGTCGCGTCAGAGTGTATCCCCCATACCATGGTTTGTTAATAAATATATATTTTTAACCTACACCTTGCTGGTCTCCTATTCTACTCGGCTGTGCACCGCTGGAATCCCAGGATTTCTACCACTACTTTGAATATGGAGCGTGATGCACGCAACCAAGGAAGCAGCCATCCGTGAGTACTGTATTTCTCCCTCACTTGGAGACTTGATGACCGGCAACAGTGCTGCAGCATAAGGGTCCTGTACGGCGCAGTCCTACACATCAATGGTATGTTTAACCCTTACTTCTTCATTCTGACACATGGACTATTTCATTGGTTAGTGTCTGTTGTTCTGCTGCATCAATTAAGCACTGGGTCCAATACCTCACTGTATGGTTACACTGGCTGCCTATATTTATGGACTCAAACTGTTCATATTACTGATGTTCAGAATTGGATTGAGCACTGTTATTGGGACGCATGCCCCAAACCACCGAAGAATTTGTTTAAGTTTAATACCTCAGCTTTTTCCTTATCTCCAATAATAATCTGCCTACCCATCTCACACTGAAAGGGTCCTATATTTTCTTTTCTCATTTTTTTGTTATTAAGGTACTTAAAGAAATTTTTAGGGTTGACCTTACTTTCTATTGCAATTCTTTTTTCATTATCCATTTTTGCTAATATGATTGCCCTTTTGCAATTTTTGTTACATTCCTTATAATTCTGATACGATGTCTCCGTCCCTTTTGACTTAAAGAATCTAAACGCCTTCCTCTTCTTGTCCATTTCCTCCCCTACCTGTTTATTTAGCCACATTGGTTTTGACTTATTTCTTTTATACTTATTACCCAAGGGTATACACTGATAAGTGTGCTTTTCTAAC
Organism: Ascaphus truei; assembly: GCA_036426205.1. Classification (NCBI taxonomy): domain Eukaryota; kingdom Metazoa; phylum Chordata; class Amphibia; order Anura; family Ascaphidae; genus Ascaphus; species Ascaphus truei. The sequence continues at coordinate 48,938 of WSYH01002663.1, read as the reverse complement.
AATGTTTTAAAGACTGCCCATTTATCTTCTATATTTTTCCCTGCAAAAACATCATCCCATTGTATTACTACTAGATTAGACCTCAGTTTATTAAAATCTGCCTTTCTAAAGTTTAAGGTCTTTGTTGAACCCAAGAAATCTATTTTTTGATAATTTATTTCAAATGAGACCATGCTACGATCACCGTTACCCAAATGTTCCAGGACTTGAATATTTGTTATTACTTCTACATTGTTTGATATGACCAAATCCAGTATTGCCCCTCTCCTGGTTGGTTCTTCAATAATTTGAGTCATATAATTGTCTTTAAGCACCCCCAAAAACCTGTTTCCTTTTGTTGTAACGCTAATCTAATTGCCCCAGTCTATGTCTGGATAATTAAAATCCCCCATTATGCAAACATGACCCAGTTTTGATGCCTTTTCCATTTGCAAAAGTATTTTAGCTTCCTCAATCTCACAGATATTTGGTGGTTTATAGCATATTCCCACAAACATTTTCTTAATACTTTTACCTCCACTGCTAATTTCTATCCACAAAGTCTCTACATTTTCATCATTCCCTTCATAAACATCATGCCTTATAATAGGTTTTAGATCCGGTTTAACATATAAACATACTTCACCTCCCCTTCTATTTGTTCGATCCTTCTGAAAAAGGGAGTAACCCCCTAAATTAACTGTCCAGTCATGAGTTTCATCCCACCATGTTTCAGTAATGCCTATGATATCATACTGCTCCCTTGCAGCTATTAATTCAAGCTCCCCCATTTTATCTGTCAGGCTTCTTGCATTAGCAAGCATGCATTTAAGGTTTTTTTCAGCCTGTACTATTATCTTATCTCCTCCTTCCTTTCTGCGCCCACTTGGTTTAGTCTTTAGAAGTTTTCTAGTATTATCTGTATTTACTATGGGTGTCTCACTGCTTGTCAAACTCGCACTTGCCCCCATTCTACCTCCATACCACCTTGTATCCTCCTCTATTCCATTTACTTCATTATCTGTTTCATTCCCCTCCCCCCTCCATCCTAGTTTAAAATCTCCTCCAACCTTTTTAGCATTCTCCCCCCAGCACTGAAGATCCCTCTTCATTGAGGTGCAATCCGTCCCTAGAATATAGATGGCACCTCTCAGAAAAGGAGTCCCAGTGCTCTAAAAACCCAAACCCCTCCTTCCTGCACCACTTTATTAGCCATGCATTAACCTCCCTGATCTCTGACTGTCTCCCTGCGGTAGCGCATGGCACTGGTAGTATTGCAGAAAATACTACCTTAGAGGTCCTTGCCTTAAGCTTTTGGCCTAGATCCCTGTAATCATTTTTTAGGACCCTCCATCTTTCTCTAACTTTGTCATTGGTGCCAACGTGTACCAAGACCACCGGGTCAATCCCAGCCCACCCCCAACAATCTGTCTACCCGATCCGCAATATGCCGAACCTGAGCACCCGGGAGACAACAAACTGTTTGGTTCATGCGGTCACGGCAACAGATTGCCCTATCTACCTTCCTAATAATGAAGTCCCCTACCACCACAATCTTTCTTTGTATCTGAGCATCCTGAGTCCCCACTGTGCTGGAGGAACTATTCCCCTGGCTGCTAGAGGAAATAGTCCCCCTCAGCCTTGCCATTTCTACCCCGACATTCTCAATATCTTCACTCAACACGGCAAATCTATTGGGATGTGTCAGCTCAGAAACGACCTGCCTCTCCCTATTGCCCCTGCTTCCCCTTCTAATTGTCAGCCAGCTACATACCTGCTCCTCACTAACGGCAACCAAGCTACCTACCTGCTCCTCACTAACAGCGCCACCATCTGCACCACTAGTCGAAGCAAGGGCCTGCTCAGTGAGCTCTAATTCCCTTTCAAGATTGCCAATGTCCCTCAATATTGCAAGTTGCCTCTTCAGATCAGCAATCTCTGACTCTAAAGAGACCACCACCTGACACCTCTCACAGCGGTATGCTCCTTGGAACAGCTGCTCCAAGTGCACATACATGTGGCAAGATGTGCATTGAGTGGCATTTTCAATCCTGCTTATTCTAGCAACTATGAAGTTTAGAAGTACTAACAGTAAACTGTACTTCAATAACTATACCTTGTTTAACCGCTTCCTTGTTCAAACTGCTTCTGGTTCTAACTGCACACACTTTAAACGACCAGCACTTACTGCTTCTGGTTCTAACTGCACACACGTTAAACAACCAGCACTTCAAATCAACCACATGGGTCAGTCAGTACACGCAAGCTCAGGATTCGTTAGAAGCCTCTGTTTAAATAGGGACACCCACCAGGTGTGTTAGGCTATCAATTAACTAACCCCACCCACTGCAGGTGTGTTAGGCCAGCCAATTAACCAACCATACCCACTCTGCCTCAGGCAGGAGAAAGGGGGAAAAAAGTTACAGGCTTCAAATTACAACACACTTTAAAAATAAATGAACCCACTGCACACTCCCCAAAAACAGCCACCCCTGCTAGTATACCCAGTACTTCCCTTTCCTTCTGGTTCTAACGGCACACACTTTAAACAACCAGCACTTCAAATCAAATCAACCACACGGGTCAGTCAGTACACGCAAGCTCAGGATTCGTTAGAAGCCTCTGTTTAAATAGGGACACCCACCAGGTGTGTTAGGCTATCAATTAACTAACCCCACCCACTGCAGGTGTTTTAGGCCAGCCAATTAACCAACCACACCAACTCTGCCTCAGGCAGGAGAAAGGGGGAAAAAATGTTACAGGCTACAAATTACAGCACACTTTAAAAATAAATTAACCCACTGCACACTCCCCTAAAACAGCCACCCCTGCTAGTCTACCCAGTACTTCCCTTTCCTTCTGGTTCTAACTGCACACACTTTAAACAACCAGCACTTCAAATCAACCACACGGATCAGTCAGTACACTCAAGCTCAGGATTCGTTAGAAGCCTCTGTGTATTTGAAAATGCAAATCCAAGCCGGTGGATTTTTTTGCGAATTTAATTTATATATATCTAGAGCTTGATAAATGACCCTAGTGATCCGAAACGTTGCTGAAACTGCTGTGTTTGGTTACTTCACATGGTGTGAATAAATACATTTTTGACATCTTTCTGAGTGCTGCACATTTTTCTCTTTTCTATATTGTTTTTGACTGGTTTGGGATCCCAGTCTTTCTGCTGGCACCCCATATTAGCCCTTATATACAATTTTCTAGTTTTGGATTGCACTAGGCATCATTGTATATATATATCTATGTCTATGTCTATGTCTATATATACAGTTAGATCCGGAAATAATTGGACACTGACACAATTTTCATAATTTTGGCTCTGTACGCCACCACAATGAATTTGAAATGAAAGAACCAAGATGCAATAGAAGTGCAGACTTTCAGCTTTAATTCAAGGGGTTGAACAAAAATATTGTATGAAACATTTAGGAATTGCAACCATTTTCATACACAGTCCCCTTATTTCAGGGGCTCAAATGTAATTGTACAAATTAATACAATCATAAATAAAATGTTCATTTTTAATACTTTGTCGAGAATCCTTTGGAGGCAATGACTGCTTGAAGTCTGGAACGAATGGTCATCACCAAACGCTGGGTTTCCTCCTTTGTGATGCTTTACCAGACCTTTACTGCAGTTGTGAAAAGAAAAGTGATCCTGCGCTCAACGATTTGTGATGATATATCTAAATAAAGTGTATTTATATATTGATACCCTTAAATCAAGGTGATTATAATGTGATCAGTTTTTTTACATCAATGCAGTGATTCCTTAACCAAAATATAGTGCTGTGATAAAAACAAATCAATATTGTTATGAAACCTGTTTTTTATCAGGTTATGTTGGATGAAGTGACTGCTGCTGTTCTTGTTGATTGGCTCCACAAACTAAAACTAGATCAAAAAAACAAAAAGAGAGAGAACAGCGCAAAAACTCATAGTGTAGTATATTGAATAATTTATAATAATTTAATTCAGCAGGTAAGTATTGCACGTACATCAAAGGGATAAAAATAGGGCATGACATGTTATGGACATGTTACTCAGCTGCTAGCATTCCTTTATTCCCTGACGAAGTAATTGATTTACGAAACGCGTAGGAGGAAGATGCCGCGTTCCAGCTTGTACTCTATCTAGTGAGGACACTGTTATTGTATGCGGCTATTTGTGGACATTTTCGTGGTCTAACTCGCAAGAGACGGGACGCCCTGAGTGCGCACCAGGAGGCCAGACACTCTGCATCGACGTGGAGCAGGTCACATCTCGAAACGGCAATACTGTGGTTCTCCATTCGGAGAAGGGACGCTTACAGTAACTTCACCAATTCACACTGAGAGGTCGGACACTCAGCATTTGCGTGGAACAGTCCTTTCTCGTGTTGGTGATACTACGGTATACTATCCGGTGAGATGAGCATTGCCTGAAGGAAGAGAAACCCAGGAACATCCAGGGGGAAAGAAGAGCCTTTCCAGCTTCCAGTCCAGCCGAGCTTTGTGAGACCCCATGCTGCTAGCAGCTGTGGTAACATGTCCATAACATGTCATGCCCTATTTTTATCCCTTTGATGTACGTGCAATACTTACCTGCTGAATGAAATTATAAATTATTCAATATACTACACTATGAGTTTTTGCGCTGTTCTCTCTCTTTTTGTTTTTTTCTTTACTGCAGTTGTCTTCAGTTGTTGTTTGTTCGTGGGTCTTTCGGCCTTAAGTTTTGTCTTCAGCAAGTGAAATGCATGCTCGATCGGGTTGAGATCAGGTGATTGACTCGGCCATTGCAGAATGTTCCACTTCTTTGCCTTAAAAAACTCCAGGGTTGCTTTTGCAGTATGTTTTGGGTCATTGTACATCTGTAAAGTGAAGCGTCGTCCAATCAACTTCGCTGAATTTGGCTGAATCTGAGCAGACAATATATCCCTATACACTTCAGAATTCATCCGGCTGCTTCTGTCTTCTGTCAGATCATCAATAAACACAAGTGACCCAGTGCCATTGCAAGGCATGCATGCCTATGCCATCACACTGCCTCCACTGTGTTTTACAGATGATGTGGTATGCTTCGGATCATGAGCCGTTCCAAGCCTTGTCCATACTTTTTTCTTCCCCTCATTCTGGTACAGGTTGATCTTAGTTTCATCTGTCCAAAGAATGCTGTTCAAGAACTGGGCTGGCTTTTTTAGATATTGTTTGGCAAAGTCTAATCTGGCCTTTCTATTCTTGAGGCTTATGAATGGTTTGCACCTTGTGGTGAACCCTCTGTATTTGCTCTCGTGAAGTCTTTTCGTTATGGTAGACTTGGATAATGATATATATGGAAAAAAAGATGGCACTGGATGGACCTGTAACAATGGTAGAGTTGGTATTATACTCACTATATAGGAGGAAGTGATGCCTGCTGCTGGAGAATATAGCAGGGAATCTTCAATTCCCCTATGTATACAGAAAGGAAAAAAGTTATATATACTCCTGCGCACGGAATCAGTTGAACAAGAACCATAGTTCTTAGAGGTCAAGAGATTTCAAATGAGAAATCTCTAAATATGTGCGATACAAATATACTTTTAATAATATCAAAAACCTAATAGTTCTGAAAATAAAATACAAAAATATGAAATATCCCAGCTGGGTGTAAACTAAACCAAATAGCATTTAAACTCATAAAACCTAAAATCTTAATAAAAAATTGCCCGAATAGGGACCTGTTAAAACAAACACTTGTTACTTGTGAAATGATTGTGCATACATATGTTGTATTTGCATATACATGGGTAACAATCTTAAAGATCTTCTAATGTCCACCTTAGTATAACAGGTACATCCACTTATAACTACTTGTTAGAAAATCCAAAAATGATGAGTTCTTTAGTGTATATCACAGTGTTGGTTGAAACACTTTGAGGTTTCTGTTGATTTGGTTAGTATAAGTGATATGGGGAATGGCAACACTGTGTGCTTGAAAAATTAACCCTACGCGTTTCTCTCATCCAAGGGCATCATCAGGGTTTTTCAAGCATCTACAACCAGTGGGAGAAGCGCTACATGCGTAGAAGTGAGAGGAGCAATATTCAAAAAAATCTTGTTGGCGCCAACACCGGATGAACGGCTGTGGCAGGAGACGTGAGACGCAGGCCTCACACGCTAGACGCGGAAGCTGCAGATGCACCCTGACACCACGGAGAAGACTGCGGTCCAATAATGCTCTGGCCAAGCAGTGGAGGGGGAAGTGAGACAGCAAGTGAGTCGCAGTACCCCTCAAGATCCTGGCAGCAATTACCTATTAAAGCTAGGAGCGGCAAAGTGAAGAGGTAAAGCGCCCATATCTATAGGTGAAAGGCTACTCACCAGTTTTGCCAAACACACACCTCAATACATCTTTATTCTGTGAGGGTTGTAAACAGGGTGCACAATGTCTCTTCAGGAGATCTGTGGCTTATTTGACATCTCTTTCCTCTTGCCCAGTGTGAAAGGTTGAGTCACAGCCTTTATTTAAAGAAGTAGCAGCATCAGACCCTGAGAAGAATGAAAGAGGCTTTTGCTGTTCTCTGAACCTTCTTTTTATTAGGGATTCCACATTCAGGTGTACAACAACCAGTTCTCCAGCGTGATGTCTCCAGCCACCGAGTAGCCAGCAATATCTGCATTTAGAAAGTTTACATCCTTTCACTGAAGTTCCACAGACATCCTCATATCACATAACAGCAATAAGGCGTGCAGAAAGAGACAACCTCATTTCACATAGCAGCAACAAGGAGTGCAGCAGTCCCCAGGGAAAGAAACCCTCTCCCTTTTATTACTGGTTAATTTGGACCAAACCAAATTAAGTAAACCACACAGGGGAGTTGTCTCCCAAAACTTACACAATTAGCAAACATAATACACTTCACACAACATACAATTTTCTATAGCAAGCCCCAAAATAAACAACAGTACCTTTTACAAACATCCCATGCACGTCTTTACTCTGCAAAATAAATGACATTCAGTATCACTTACTTTAATTCCTCCCCCTCCATACCATGGTATAATCCACCCTGGATGGTATGCAGGAAGGCAACACCCTTTTCCTATTTAACAGGGACTGCCCATGGCTGTGTAACATCAAACTGTGTTTAACTCCAACCATACCTGCACTATACTGGCTGACCTTAGGACACCACATTAAAGGTTAGTAAAGTTTAGATAAAGGAAACAACAAAAGATTGCTGGGCCCAGCAAAAAGCAAAACAGAAAAATAAAGTGGTGCACTTGATGCCAGAAAGCAAACATGCATTTAACTTCTACAAAAGTGCAAGCAGCCCTGTCACACCCAGCCAGCAAATATCACAAACACCAGAAGCACACAGTGTTGCCATTCCCCATATCACTTATACCAATCAAATTAACAAAACTCAAAGTGTTTCCACCATCACTGTGATATTCATTAAAGAACTCATCATTTTTGGATTTTCTAACAAGTAGTTCTAAGTGGATGTACCTGTTATACTAAGGTGGACATGAGAAGATCTTTAAGACTGTTACCTATGTATATGCAAATACAACATATGTATGCACAATCATTTCGCAAGTAACAAGTGTTTGTTTTAACAGGCCCCTCTTAGGGCAATTTTTGATTAAGATTTTAAATTTTATGAGTTTAAATGCTATTTGGTTTAGTTTACACCCAGCTGGGATATTTCATATTTTTAATTTTATTTTCAGAACTATTAGGTTTTTGATATTATTAAAAGTATATTTGTATCGCACAAATTTAGAGTGTGGTCTCATTTGAAATCTCTTGACCTCTAAGAACTATGGATCTTTTTTAACTGATTCCGTGCGCAGGAGTATATATAACTTTTTTCCTTTCTTGGATAATGATATGCCTACATCCTGGAGAGTGTTCTTCACTTGGCTGGATGTTGTGAAGGGGTTTTTCTTTACCATGGAAAGGATTCTACAATCATCCACCACTGTTGTCTTCTGTGGACGTCCAGGCCTTTTTGTGTTGCAGATCTCACCAATACGTTCTTTTTTTCTCAGAATGTACCAAACTGTTGATTTGGCCATTCCTAATGTTCCTGCTATCTCTCTGATGGATTTTCTTTTTTTATGCAGCCTAAGGATGTCCTGTTTCACTTGCATTGAGAGCTCCTTTGACCGCATGTTGTGGGTTCACAGCAACAGCTTCCAAATACGAATGCCACACCTGGAATCAACTCCAGACCTTTTACCTCCTTAATTCATGATGAAATAATGAAGGAATAGCCCACACCTGTCCATGAAACAGCTTTTGAGTCAATTGTCCAATTACTTTTGGTCCCTTGAAAAAGAGGGGGCTACATATTAAAGAGATGTAATTCCTAAACCCTTCCTCCAATTTGGATGTGAATACCCTCAAATTAAAGCTGATAGACTGCACTTTAAGCCCATATTCATTATTTAACGGTAACTTGAATTTATTTTGGTATACAGCCGAAATAACAAAACTTGAATCAGTGTCCAATTATTTCCGGACCTAACTGTGTGTATATATATATATATATGTAACGGTGTTTTCCCTGGGCCCTTCTGATCCTGACCCATATGTAAGAAAATCCCCCAATTACATGGATGTGTGATATGTGGTGCACCTGCTGGCAACAGGACTCCTGAGTCTCCCGCTGGGTTGGTATGGGGAATATCACCATGACAGGCGTCTGAGGTAGCGTTCTGAGTCCTACTCACATTCGGTGCAGCGCCTCCACCCCATCAGGATCTCTGCAGCAGCAGGGGGAAGTATCTGATGGGGAACTCCTTCTTGGTGCATCCTCCTGGGGAATAACTCCACACTCACACAGGAGGGATCTTTTGAACCAGGGCATCTCTAATGTCATCTCCTCTGGCAGACTGCCCATTATATTGGATATACTTAGCCCAGCATTTCCATGAGGTACTCCATTCAGAAGGTTCCTCTTCTCTTAATTGAGTTGTTCTCCAGCTCTCCCCTAAGGGAGACTACCACCCGTGCCAGGTCCCTGGACACAGTGTGTAATCGCTTGCACTCTGACAGACAGACTTGAACTGCTGCAGACACTTCACTCAGGAACATAAGAACATCACACTAAGAACCACTAACTTTAGGCAGTTCTGTGTCTTATATAGCCTCCAGAAACAGACCCACCTCTGTGTCACTAACAGTGGACACAAAGCATGTTGTCACTTCCTTTGTTACATATGACACTTCACCAGGGTTTGAGGGCAGACCTCCATGATCGTTACTGGCAATCCTGCATACTTACCAGGATTACTGCCAGCATGAGAAAGATATGTACACCATTTGTACACATGGCTACATATATATATATATAATATATATATACTGTATAGCTATATATATATGTAACGGCTGGACCCCCCTTGTCTGACCCACCCAATCTCACATTGGCCCGTGTGGTCTAACCGGTCCCCATTACAAGGTCGTGTTTGGTGGTGCACCTGCAAGTAACCGGCAGCTCCGAGTTCCCGCTTGGTGTTATAGAGGATATCATCAGGACAGGTATCTGAGGTAGTGGGTACGAGTCCAACTACTCACGTGCAGCGCCTCCACCTCATCAGATCTATGCTTCCGCAGGAGATGGGCCTGGTGAGGAACTCTTCTCGGTGGTGACTGCCACTCTGAGTAACTTCACACTCACACAGTGGAGGTATCTTTGAACATGTCATCTTATTGTAGGTTGGGATGTAGCAGGCTGCCCATGCAGCTGCTGGCTCTAGCCGCACATCTCTCCGTGCTGCTGTCCTTTGCCAGGTACGCCCTCCCGTATTGAAATGGGATTCCCTTTTCTCTAGGGAGATCACCACTGCGCCAGGTCCTGGACAACAGTGTGGCTTAGAGACCTTGCTTGGTCACCGCTGCTCCGCTAGTTACGCATAGGGTCACAAAAGTATTCCTCCAATCCTTATGCCGGAGCATACATTTTACCAGCTGCTTCACACAACTGCTGGCTAACACTTGCACTACTTTGCCAAAACAACACATGACAGTGTTGTGCCCTTTATACCTCAGGGGGCAGGCGCATCTCTGATGTCACTATCCAGGGACTCAGAGCATACAGCCATCCCTTCCTTACACAGGGCACCACACCAGGGTGTGAGGGAAAACCTCCATAACTAGTGGGCAGGCCTGACTTACCAGGACTTACTGCCAACAGGGAAGATGGACGCGTCATTTATTATGCATGGCTACATACTCCCCGGTGTTAATACCACCGTCCCGGCTGGGACCTAAATTTGGAGTACCTTGCGCCAGGAAACACTGCAAAAGAACACACAAATAACATGGCAAACATCATCACATTGACATAATAATGCAAGCCCATCTCACTGCTTTCCAGCAGGGAGCGCTAACGAAAAAGCAGACCACTCTAATTTGGCACTCAATAGTAATGTCGAGGATCTGGCTTCTTCACCTCCCGCCCTGCGGCATCATGCACAGTCACGCTGTATTCCCGTGGTATCCCTCGCTCATTGCAATACACCACTTTGTGCATGTACACACTGCGTCCTATCTTCCAGACCCGCATAAGTTGAGCTACCCTCTGCTCGGCCTGAATTCCTTTAATGGCTCCCCCTTTTTCTACGATATAGTGCTGGATATCGTTTTTAAGCCATCTCTCCCTATTCTCCTCTATCTCTCTCATTAGAGGTTCCGGGACATACGGGTAATCAAGCCCATGCGACCTTCTGTATTTTGCCGCAATAGCCCGTTCAGCTCGGCAAGCCCTGGTCAACTTACTTTCACCAGCCGCCCCGGGCAGCACCCATGACAGGGGCTCATCGGTCTCTACCGGGTCATCCAACCCTGCGGACCCCTTTGGGATAATAAGGCCTGCCTGGATACGATCCCACCTTACCCTTAGGGCCCTAAGGTATGCCTCATCATCAAAGTCACCGGCAGCCCACCAGTGATCAACCACCCCCTCCCTCTCTAGGATAAATCGGGTGCGGTCGAACCAGGCTACATACCCCTCGTACAACGGGGCCCACCACCTAGTCTCCTTCCGTTCTTCGGAGCTAGGTTCTATAGACTCCTCTATTGACTCCTCATCAGGCCCACCCGAAGATAACCCGGACGTACCCTCAGATCGCCCCACTTGGCTCTTACTCTGTGACCAGTGTCCGCCCTCAATACCCAGCGCGCTATAACTCTCACTGGCCATCGACCCACGTCGAGAAATCCTCCCTCCACCCTCCGATCCATCATCGGACGTTCCCCAGTCCAGGCTTCCAGTCCGTTCTTGGATAGGACCCCGGGAATCCCCTGACAACCCTAAGCTAGAACTGGACCCGAATGAAATAGTGACGGGGACAGGGGCTTTAGCTAGGGCCTTGGGGCTAACCTTGGGTGTGGACGGGGTTTGGGGACGGGACCGAACTGTAGGTATAGGCAGGGTTACGACCTGCTCCCCAGCAATACCAGTCTCGGCTTCGGCACAAAGTCTCTCTTTCTCACCGGCAGTTGGGCTCTTCACTCTCCGACTCGAGCGCCCATTCCGTCTGGCAGGAGGTGAACGACTTCCGCTGCTCGACCGTAGAGGCGCGATCATCCCCCACTCGATGCCGCTCTGGTCATCCGGAATCACCTCCGTGCACGCACGTGCTTCGACGCCATCTTGGGTTGGATCCCCAATCGGGATCTCTTCCTCCACGAGGACATCCGGCAACGCCCGTCTGCTGCGCGATCCAGTCTGGCTCTGGACTCGCTCTTCTTTCTCCTCCACCCCCTGGGTCTGCGACAGGCACTGTGTCATCTTAGTACCTCGCAGGGTCGGGGTGGATCGACCTCCTTCCGATCCACTAGTCACCACGGCAGTGGGACTCCGGCGATCGGGTGGTCGCGGTACTGGAGACACTCTACTCCGCGTCTCTACACCACGGGGAATGGCATTTCTCCATGGCGTACCAATAGTATGACAGTCTCTCGTTATGACCATCTTACTCGACAGCCTAGCACACTCCTCGTCCGAGGATTCTAACTTGCAATTCGGCCGAGGCATCCCAGTAGGAGACCGGCGATGGGCTCCTCGGTGATCACCTCTCCGATGGCTGAGTTTCTCCGTCGGGAGCACCGAACCTGACTCCGACTCCGCGGGACATGCACTCTCAGTCCATAGTGCTCCCGGCTGCTCGTCGATCGGCATCGGGACATTTCCTGCTACTCCCATCGCTTGTACCGGTACAAAAGTGGTCATGGGCCACATGTACTGCAGTCCACAGTGGGGGCATCGGGCCTCGCTGCCCACGGCTCCGCCCGGCAGTCGGCACTGCAGGCAAAGACACGCCACAGTCTCCACACCCTCTACCCGGATGATCAGGAAGCCTCCTGGAGCCGAGTAAGGATGAGTAGAGATCAACGGACTCTGGTCCACTTTATCAGCAACTGCAGCCATATTCACCAGCGGAGGCACTCGTTTCAGAGGTCTGTACTGGTCACTGGCTCTTCGCAACTGAAGGGCAGGGGCGGGTTTGGCAACCCCTCCCCCTTCTTTCTCCATCAATATCCGGTGGAACTGCAAACCACTCCCCCTGGTTGAAACTAGGGGGATGTCTCGTAGACTTGTAGGCTGACCCAGCACTGGGGCAGAGTGAGTCATAGTCCATGAGGGCGCGGCTCCAGCTTTCGCACCAAACTCCCCATCGGGGTGGAGTTTTCTCGTTGGTGCCAATCCTGACCAACAATTAGCAAACTGCAAAGTTGCAAGACTTTCTGCAGCATGCCCACGCGGTGTCCCGGGAACGCGGGAACCGCCATTTTGGTAAGTATTGTCCTTTTTCCCATTGAAGGCAGCGTCTGGCTGTTTGTTAATTGGGGTATAACAAAGTCCATTTCGTTCCTCCCATCGGATCACACTGTCATGCTCATTATTCTCAGGGGTATCATCCCGAGAACAAAAACATGATAAACACGGCTCAGCTACGGCTTTCACGCCATTCCACAACAAACTCACAAAAGTCTCTTCTGTAGCTTGTTCTTCGTCCACGCACAGTTCATATGCGTGTTCTTCCTCTGACCGCAATCCTGGACCTTCTGCTCTGTGCAGATCCTCCATTCCTACGGTTCTCTCTCTCCGCCATCCTGGACCTTCTGCTCTGTGCAGATCCTCCATTCTGACAGGTCTCTCTTGATCGTTGAACACCGATTTCCTGTACGTGGAGCTCCACTCTGCGGGGCAGCCACCACATCCGTACAATAAACATGCCTTGTGCACCACCTTGTGTACCTAATGTAGATCTGACTCGTGTTTGCACTACCTCAGGCTAGGCTCACTCTCTCAGTGTCTACTGTAACACATTCCTCCAGTCTGTGCTCCTTGGTAAGTGATCTGGAATGGAGACTAGAGTACTCTGGCTCTTCCATGCAGTACTTTGGGCGTCGACCTACTTTTGGCTAGCCTAGTGCGGACCCTTCCAGAATTCCTGCCCTAAGTTACCAGTTTACCCCTTCAGGCGTCCCCCGCTAGCGCTACCTCAAGGCTACTAGAACAGCAATAGCCCCCTGCTCCAGACTCACTAACCCCTAACGGATCCCAAGGCGTCTTTGCGGCATGCAGCTCCAGCATCTCCCTGACTACCCCTGGCTCCGTCCCACGCAGCACAAAGTGGCAGCAGACACTTTCCCTGTTTCCTATCGTGTGCCTAGCAAAAGCCTGTCCTGTTAACAGGTATCTCAGCAGTGCCTCCAATTGTAACGGCTGGACCCCCCTTGTCTGACCCACCCAATCTCACATTGGCCCATGTGGTCTAACCGGTCCCCATTACAAGGTCGTGTGTGGTGGTGCACCTGCAAGTAACAGGACTCCTGAGTCTCCCGCTTGGTGTTATAGAGGATATCATCAGGACAGGTATCTGAGGTAGTGGGTACGAGTCCAACTTACTTCACGTGCAGCGCCTCCACCTCATCAGGATCTATGCTTCCGCAGGGAGATGGTCCTGGTGAGGAACTCCTTCTCGGTGGTGACTGCCACTGCTGAGTAACTTCACACTCACACAGTGGAGGTATCTTTGAACATGTCATCTTTATTGTAGGTTGGGATGTAGCAGGCTGCCCCATGCAGCTGCTGGCTCTAGCCGCACATCTCTCCGTGCTGTCCCTTTGCCAGGTACGCCCTCCCGTATTGAAATGGGATTCCCTTTCTCCTAGGGAGATCACCACTGCGCCAGGTCCCTGGACACAGTGTGGCTTAGACAGACTTGCTTGGTCACGCTGCTACCGCTAGTTACTGCACTAGGGTCACAAAAGTATTCCTCCAATCCCTTATGCCGGAGCATACATTTTACCAGCTGCTTCACACAACTGCTGGCTAACACTTGCAACTACTTTGCCAACAACACTAACTGACAGTGTTGTGCCCTTTATACCTCAGGGGGCAGGCGCATCTCTGATGTCACTATCCAGGGACTCAGAGCATACAGCCACTCCCTTCCTTACACAGGGCACCACACCAGGGTGTGAGGGAAAACCTCCATAACTACTGTTGGCAGGCCTGTACTTACCAGGACTTACTGCCAACAGGGAAGATGTACGCAGTCATTATTATGCATGGCTACATACTCCCCCTGGTTAATACCCACCGTCCCGGCTGGGACCTAAATTTGGAGTACCTTGCGCCAGGAAACACTGCAAAAGAACACACAAATAACATGGCAAACATCATCCTTGAAAAAGAACGCTGCGACGTTCGAAATGCATTGGATGGGTCTTTTGCCACATTAAAGTGCCCTTTTAATCATTTTTTTGTTCTGGTTTCTTCCTGCTCCGTTTGTGCTGGTGCGCTTTTTGGTCTCCCTTTTCCCTGTATTGCATTGAGTAGCTGCACAGCCTGCCTGCCTGCCCTACCAGGATGTGAGTATTTGCATATTTTTCAGGGGAACCTGCCAATGAGACATATGGTGAGTGGGTTGCACCACACACCACCTGTCTTCAGGAGGATAGTACCCATTATATGACACAATAGGTACTATATCAATTGTTAGTACCCTGGTACAGTGGTCTGGCTTATTATCATTTTGAGATATACCTGCATTTGAGCGCTTCAGCTATTTTCCATACTGTACTTACCAGGACTTACTGCCAACAGGGAAGATGTACGCAGTCATTATTATGCATGGCTACATATATATACACACACACACACATTGGTGTGAAAAAGAAAGTACACCCTCTTTGAATTCTATGGTTTTACATATCAGGACATAATAACAATCATCTATTCCTTAGCATTTCTTAAAATTAGGTAAATACAACCTCAGATGAACAACAACACATGACATATTACACCGTGTCATGATTTATTTATGACAAAATGGAGAAGCCATTAATATATAATATATTATATATAATATATTACAGCATATCCCTACAAACATGTTCTTTATACTTTTACCTCCACTGCTAATTTCTATCCACAAGTTCTCTACATTTTCATAATTTCCTTCATAAACATCTTCCATTATAATAGGTTTTAGATCCGGTTTAACATATAAACATACTCCATCTCCTCTATTTGCTTGATCCTTCAGAAAAGGGGAATAACCCTCTAAAATCTAAATGAACTGCCCAGTCATGAGTTTCATCCCACCATGTTTCAGTAATGCTTATGATATCATACTGCTCCCTTGTAGTTATTAATTCAAGCTCTCCCATTTTATCTATCAGGCTTCTGGCATTAGCAAGCATGCATTTAAGTTTGTTTCCAGTCTGTGCTATTATCTTATCTGCTTCTGCCTTTCTATTCTAATTATATTTAGTCTTTAGAAGTTTTGTAGTATTATCTTTATTGTCACTTATGACACACCTGTGAGGACGTGATCTGCATACGGGAGAAGGGTTAATACACAGCCCACAAGCTGTCCCACTTTTCATCTTCGCAAAGGTCCCTCAAATGGACAATATCTCCCCTAAATTCGTACCCATATACACCTGTCACGAACAGCACAGAAGTGAGTACGTGACTTAGATATGCAACCAGGGTTAATACACATGGCTACTCTAGCCAACTTACCTTTCTCCTCTGCAAGGTACTTTCAAATTAGTTAATATTAACCCCTTACTCAATTGCAATCATATCTACAGTATATGCTTCCACCATCCAAGAATTATACAAATAAAAATATGTAAAATTCATTTCTGCCAGGGTGTAAAATAGAAAAAACTGTGAACTTAACACACAAAAATCTGTCAGAAAATGTAAATACTTTCTCCAGAGCGTGCAACAGTTCACTTGGAGTCCCAAAGCATCATGTCAAATTCTAGCCTGCAGTAGCCATGCACATCCACCAGGACTGCTGCTGCTCTTACTAGCTCTCTCAAAGAACCTTCCAGGATCTGAAACCTGACACCTTTGCACCTGTCCTATGCCCAGTGCCGTCTTAACGCATGGGCACGCTGGGCAGTTGCCCGGGGGCCCCACGAGCATAGGGGCCCCATGCTAATCTATGCACAGGCCAGAATTTAACACTAATTTTCCGATCACTCGCCTCAATATTCAAATCTCCCGCTAGCTCGGTAGAAGGAGAAAAATTACGACTTGTAGCTGAGAATTGGCTGTACAATTCCTGTGAGTGGTTGTGTAGGCAGGGCCCAGTGCACTCCTTTGCCCGGGGGTCTATAAAGCTGCTAAGACGGCCCTGCCTATGCCTGCAGCCAGACCTATATAAATCTCCCTTTCCTGTTCCTCCTTGCCTGTTTATACTGGTTCCTCCAGCACCTGCTAGGTTCCTGTATTCTCTGCTGCTGCTTTGGCTGCTGTCATTGTTTGCTGTTTGCTGTTGCCCTGTTCCTGAGTTAAGTCCTGTTGGTAACGATGGAAAAAAAGGGGGGGTTGTATATATTCCTGCGCATGAAATCAAAATTTTAGAAAAAAAAGGGACCCTAGTTTCAGAGTTCAAGAGAATTCATATGAGACCACACTCTAAATGTGTGCAATACAAATATACTTTAATTGTATTAAAAAAGAAAAGAACTAATAATTCTAAAAAATATAAATATAAATAACACTAGCTGGGTACAAAGAAATATAAACCAAATGATACTTAACTCATACACCTAAGTTCAAATTAGAGATTGCCTTAATAAAGGCTTATTAAAATAAACACTTGTTACTTATAAAATTAATAACTGATCATACATGTAATATGTCTGCATATATAGAATAATATGCTTGGGCTTTGGGTAATGTCCACCCTAGTATGTTAATTGCCTCCACTTGGATAAGTCCAAAAAGGGTAAGTTGTGAAAAAATGTATCCCAGTGTTAATGGAAAAAAACACTCTGAGTTGTATCTTGTTGTGAGTGGTTGGCGGCACTTTATATTAAGTATAATGGCTGTGCGGGAGGAAAGAGATGGTGGTTGAAAAGTCACAGGTTTTATGCAGACTTCATACTCTCTGATTTTCAGCCCCCTCGGGGTGAGAGGTATATGCAGATGTGTACAGACAAGAAACTGAATGGCCTTCTTCTTACGGCTTGCACCACTCTTTAGCACACAAAACTTTCTTTTCACTGATGATACAGATAAGGGAGCGTTACCTTCTTATTATGCCACTCCTAGCTTCAAGATGTGGTTGTGGCCGAGATCCGGAGGGGTACTTCGACTAGCCTGTTGCCTCACTTCCCCCTCCGCTGCTCGGCCAGGATGTAGATTAGAATGAAGTCTCCTCTGTGGTGCTAGAGTGCATCTGCAGCTCCCGCGTCTGCTGTTTCCACAGCTCACGTATGCGTGTGCTGTCTGCGTCCACATTTAGGGGAATTGAAGATTCCCTGTTATATACTCCAGCAGCAGACGTCATTTTGTCTTATATAGAGTATAACGATACACTCTACCATTTGCTACAAGCTCTTTTAGCGCCATTCTTTTCCTTTTCTACTGTTTGTAACGATGCTCGTCTCAAGCAGGAAATCGACCCACAGGGCCTAGGTAGGAACATGAAAGAACTGACCTGAGCTGAGGGACAGAGTCCTGATAGAGTAGTGAGTCATAAGCCGAAGGTCAGGGCTGGCAGCAGTGTCGAGTAGTCGTGTGGATGCTGAAGATAAGGATAGTCGAGGTATGTGAGCTGGGTCTGGTAATGAGGAAGACAATAGGTAAGTGCATTGCATGTACTGAGCATAAACTGGAACTTTGCTCGGCAACTTCCTGCTACAGGGCTGTCCTTTTAAAGGAAGTTAGCGGGAGCAAAAATGGACGATTCTGCCACAGAGGGCGAGCAAGAGTAAAATCCCGGACCGTACTCTGAAAACCCTGCATGTATTTTGCCAGACCTCATACTGTTCCCGAGTACTAGTCCTGTTCCTGCCTCCTCATTGCTGACCTTTGCTTGTGACTCCAACCATGCTATTTGCCACCTGCCTCTGACGTCTGCTTGTGACCCTGACCACGCTATCTTCCACCTGCCTCCTACCTCTGCTTGTGACCCCGACCACGGTATCTGCCGCCTGCCTCCGACCTCTGCCTGCTCCCTGCTGTTCCTGCCACTGGCATCCACTCCTGCTGTAGAGCTCTCCCTGACAGAATAAACAGGACCTACCATGGATTCTGCCAGAACAGACCTGACCCATGCTCAGCTGATTATTGACTTGCAACGTGCCATGGTTGGCTTCCAAGAACAACAAGGACATGTTTACAACCGTCTTGGCCGCGTGGAAGAATATGCTCTCTGCTTGGAAGAACGTGCTTCCTCTGCTGAAGCTGAAGTACGTAAACTGCGTGCAGAAGGGATGGATCAGTGAGTAAAGACACTGAGTGGCACTGAGTTTGAAGCAGGGGAACCTGGTTCAATTCCTGGTGTCGGCTTCTTGTGATCTTGGGCAAGTCACTTTATCTCCCTGTGCCTCAGGCACCAAAAACATAGATTGTACGCTACACGGGGCAGGGACCTGTGCCTGCAAAATGTCTCTGTAAAGCGCTACATAAAACTAGCAGCGCTATACAAGAACATGCTATTATTATTATTAGCTATAATCGCTATGCCTGTGCAAACCGTGCCCCGTGTACCCCTTCTGGAAAGATTCGTTGGGAAAAAAAACAATCATTCCGGCGTTTCCTCAATTAATGCAGACTTATGTTTAAGCTACAGCCCCCCATCTATAATACCGATTAAGCCAATGTTGGACTGATCATCACCCTGCTCATACTGTAGATGAGGCTCTTGCTTGGTCTCCCCTATGTTAAAACAGAATAGCAAACTACTAAGGGATCCAGAAGGATTCATCAAAGCCATGAGCCTGATTTTTGATGACCCAAACAATGGTGTGACCGCTGAGACAACTTTGAACAACCTTCATCAAGGAAGACGCTCGGCAGCTGAGTACGCCGATGAGTTCTGCAGATGGATTACTGATACCGAGTGGAATGAGGCTGCTCAGAGATATCACTTTTGTCAGGGCCTCTCTGAGCAAATTAAAGACGAACTGGCCCGGGTGGTGCTGCCAGAGGAGTTTGAGGAATTTGTCCATTTGTGCAATCAAATCGATCGGAGGCTTACTGAGAGGAGATTGGAGAGGCAGGGGTTCATACCAAACAACCCCGGGGTTAGAGATGCTAGCACTCTAAGACGTTCCAGGGAAACTGAGGTCGAGCCGATGTAAGTAAACACATTGCGAGGACCTATCTCTCCTGGAAAAAGGAACAGACACCGTTCAGAAGACCTCTGTTTGTATTGCGGGAATGAGGGACATTATCCGAATAAGTCCAGGCGGTCTTCTTTTCAGAGCACTAGGAGAAATCAGCTGCACGCCATTTCCAAGACTGTTCTCTCTGCCTCTCAAAGTAAAAATAACCCTCCTTCTCCACATCCACACCTCCTGGTCCCTATTATAATTGAGGAGGGAACACATCATTTTTCAACCACAGTAATGGTTAACTCAGGGGCGGCAGCGAATTTTATGGGCATTGAATTTGCCAAGAGCCAGCTTCCCCCGCATCGTTCCTATGACTGTCCCATTGAACTTTTACCAGGTGCTGCCATTCTATTAGGGAGAATCTATTCCCTCTCAGAACAAGTATTCAAGGCTCTTAATGACTACCTGCAGGAGAACCTGTTGAATGAGTTCATCCGACTCTCTACATCCCCGCAGGTGCTGCTCTCTTCTTCATGGGAAAGAAAGACGGTTCTCAATGTCCCTGTATTGACTATCGGTAACTAAATAAGATCATGGTAAAGAACAGGTATCCGGTCCCTGTGATTCCCAAACTTTTTGAAATAATTCGGTCAGCCAAGATCTTCACCAAATTAAGATCTCAGAGGGGCATATAATTAGGTCCGCATCCGGCCCGGTGACGAGTGGAAGACAGCTTTTCGAACCCGTTATGGGCACTATGAATACCTTGTGATGCCTTTTGGACTCTGTAATGCCCCTTCTACATTCCACATTTAATTAATGATGTTCACCGAGAGTTACTAAACCAATTCGTAGTGGCATACCTAGATGATATCCTAGTCTTGTCAGATAACATCATGGATCACCAGAAACATGTCCAAATTGTCATAGAGTGTCTCCAAAAGCACAAGTTGTACATCAAATTACAAAAAGGCGATTTTGAAAAGACCAGCATGCAATTTCTCGGTTATGTCATCTCCACTGAGGGTTTGAGTAAGGACCCAGGCAAGATTCAAGCTGTGGTGGAATTGCCAATTCCTCGAAATGAGAAGGACATTCAGAGATTTGTGGGCTTTGCAAACTTCTATAAACGTTTTATTAAAAATGTCTCTGGCATTATTGCCCCACTCACCTGACTCAGACGGAAAGAATTCCCCTGCAAATGGTCTCCTGAAGTGGATGCAGCATTTGCACGGCTGAAGTCAGTCTTCACCTCTGCTCCTATCCTCATTGATCCAAATCCAGAACTACCATTTGTCATGGAAGTGGACGCATCTGACATGCTGTTGGTGCCATTCTTTCACAAAGACTTGGACCCAAGATGCTCCTTCATTCGTGCGCTTTCTATTTGTACCAAATGTCAACAGCTGTGTGACAGGGTGAATGAACGTCACCAGCCATCTGCCTGGAAAACCTATGTTTAGGCTTGCATTGCAGCAGTGACGAGGTTAAGTTGAGAAGGGCTGATTAATGCGTCTGACCCCAGCTGCATAATCAAGGTGTTAAACCCAAGGCTGTACACACATGCAGGAGAGCTGTTGAGGAGACAGGACTGAAAATGCTGAAGAGATTACTGCTGTAAGGTCTGTGTTGCAAAGTACATGTGTGATGAACTGTCTGTATCCTGCATACAAAAGAGAAGCTGCCTTATTTTTGTTTTGTCTGCTAAAGAGAAGCTATTTTGTTCTGTCTGCTGAAAAGAAGCTATTTTGTTTTGTCTGCTGAAGAAGCTATTTTCTTTTGTTTGCTGATGAGAAGCTATTTGTTTTTGGTGTGCTGTACGTTTTAAGGGTCAAATAAATAAGCCTTATCCAAAGAACCCGCATGTGTGGTTGCATGTACCCTGCAACAAGCTGAAAGAAATTATGACATCGAAAACAAAGAACTTTTGGCTATAAAAGCCGCATTCTCTGAGGGGAGACATTTACTTGAGGGAGCCAATCACCTGGTTACCATCTTTATAGATCACAGGAACTTAGAATTAATTTGATATGCAAAGAGACTGTCTGCTCGACAAGCCAGGTGGGCTCTATTCTTCGCACGATTTCAGTTCCACATCTCATATTACCCGGCTCCAAGAATGGGAAGGCTGATGCCTTGTCCGGTTATTGCCTACTTTTTGTTCACATAAAGTGCAGGAAGAAACTATTCTACCAAAGAAACATTTTCTTGGCGTTATGTTTTCTGCCGATCTCCTCGCTCCAATTAAGGGAGCCTGCTCAAATGACTATTTTCTTAAAGAACCTACACCAGAAGCTGAACTATTTCTATGTGATGGTCTGTGGAACTGTAAGGACTGTCTGTTCGTCCCTAAGGAGGTAAGATTATAAGTGCTCCAATTAATGCATGACTCCCGGCCCATTGGTCATCCAGGCATCCTCAAGACACAGGAACTGTTGTTCCACTCTTTTTGGTGGCCCAAATTATCACAAGATGTTAAAGACTATGTCCTCTCCTGTGAGACCTGTGCTAGGATGAAGAGTCCTTGAGCATCCCCTGTGGGTTTGCTGCAGCCTCTTCCGATTCCTACTCGTCCGTGGGGTTCCAGATCAATGGATTTTATTGTTGACCTACCAAGATCAAATGAACATGATAACATTCTTCTAGTAGTGTATCGACTTACGAAAATGGCTCACTTCATTGCTGCACAGAATCTCTCTTCAGCAGACCAGACAGCCATGTTGATCCTGAAAGATGTATTCCGTCTTCACGTGGCTCGACATGAAATCATATCTGATAGAGGGGGGCAATTCACTTCAAGATTTTGGAGGACCTTCTGTTCCTCTCTAGGAATTTGTTTGAATTTATCGTCTTGCTATCATCCTCAATCCAATGGCAAGACCGAAAGGACCAATCAGACCTTGGAACAATACTTACACTGTTTTGTTTGCCATCTCCAGGATGACTGGATGGACTTTTTACCTCTAGCTGAGTATTCGTACAATAACTCACATCATTCATCAACACAGAAAAGTCCTTTCTTCTCAAATTTTGGATTTCATCCAACTTTTATTCCTCGTCTTCCATCTTCTGTTCCCATTCAAACAGTTATAGAGAAACTTGAGATTCAGCAAGACGTCCAGGAGATTCTCAAAGAGACACTTCATGGGGCTCAAGTACAATACACAAAAGCAGCAGACCAACACCGCAGACCATCCCCAGAGGTTCACGTTGGGGATAAAGTATGTCTGTCAACCAGAAATCTACGAATAAAGGTTCCAACCATTAAATTGGGACAAAAATACATTGGGCCATTCAGCATTTCAGCACTGATAAATCCAGTGTCCTTTAGATTAGAGCTTCCAGGGGCCATGAAAATACACCCTGTTTTTCACATTTCCCTGTTGAAGCCATTCCGCGAGAATCCATTTCCTGGAAGGAGCCTTCCTCCTCCAGACCCTGTTCTGGTGGATACAAAGAGGAATTAATTGTGGAAAGAATATTGGACTCCACTTACACAGAGGCATGGGACAGGTGCAAATGTGTAAAGTTTCAGAGTCTGGAAGGTTCTTTGAGAGAGCTAGAAAGAGCAGCAGCAGTCCCGGTGGATGTGAAATGTACTGCAGGCTAGAACCTGATATTACTTCCTCCTCCCCCGAGCGTTCTCCGGATGATCTTTCCAAGGCTTGTCACCTGGTTATCTCCGGTGGAAGGCCCTGACCAGTCATGGAGCATGTACAAAATCTTTTGGTTCCCAGGATCTCTCCTCTGGGCCATAGCCCCCACAGTGGACATGGTGTGGGGGTACATGGTGGTGGGCACTGGGTATACGCTCCTAAGCGGGAGTGACTGACATTTGAGACTTTTGTACAGAGCGGTACAAGTATTGAGTTGATAGTATATGGTTAAGGCACGTGTATGGTGTATGTTGATGCTGCATATAGTAAATGGTTATACTTATACTCTTTTGTATGTGGTTACTATATGCGGGTCCTGTGTAGGGAACATTCTACACTTCTAGAATCCTACACAGGTGGAGGCGCTGACCGAAGAACCGTTCCAGAGACCCACCCCAGGCTCTCACTAGCGGAGGCAAAGGCCTTCTGTGAGCCTGACAGGTATAACGCACCACACCTGGTAACATATAGGTCCCCCTCACATACACTCTATATGCGATTGGGTGGGGGAATACCCGTTACATTTGAAAGCGCTGCTGAGAGCAGACCTGGGGTGCCCTATTCCGTATCAAATTGTCCGACCTCATTTCTATCATGTCCGTGATATCCCAGCAAGAGGTAAATGACTGGGTCTTAGCGCGCCGCATGTCCCCAAGGCGCGTGGTTGCAGTGGCGGGAGTGTCCAATGACACGAACTTATACGCAGTGCGCAGACAAGTAAGAAATTGCCCGGGACTGGCCACCGCCCGGGTGGTAGACTTTAAACTTGATGCTGACGGCCGGGGGACCACCTACCTCCTGGCCCCCGAATGTGACATATGCTCAGAGACTGTTCCCCATGTATTAAACCTACCAGAGCTCTCTGCAGAGGACTGTCTCATGATATATCCCGACACACTGGCTACCGAAGAACCATCCACCAGTACTGGGCCAAACACTACCCACGGGTGACCAGTACGCCCCACAGGGTAGGTCCCACCAAGGTCTCCTTCACCCCGAGCGGTTTAGGAGGAGCTACCAGCTGGGCGGGGAGCCCACCCCCATCGCCCACTCCTGATAGACGGTCAGACAATCTCCCACCTATGTCTAGCGTCGGGCCTGAAGCTAGTAGTCAGCCCCTTAGTGGCGGTCTTTCCTTGAATATGACTGTACCCCAACTACACTGGCGACACACTTTATTCGAACTCGGCTAGTCCCACGAATTCGGGTATACCCGGGTGTATTGAGGTTCGTGACTGTTTTCTGCCCGAGTGCATTGAGGTATTTTCCAGGCAGGGATTGAAGCATTTTATTCCCGCTGGCTGCAATACTGCACAGTATATATATATATACTGCATTACAATTCATGAATTTATGCCATCTGGTAGACACGCGAAGCATTGCAGCCTATTAAATCCTAATCATTATCATTTAACAGATCAGCCGCCCGTCAGCCAGGCATGAACCCAGGCTGGGAAGGCAAACGCAACGGGGCTTGTCAGAGGTGAGGAGAGGCGCATTCCAGGTATCTGCCAGGTACATACTGGGTATTTGCTCGAATAAAGTGTGTCGGTGCAGTAGTAGAAGCTATAACAATCTCGTCTCAAACGCAGAACTACCGGAAGCTAAAAGCCTTTTCTGGAATTCTACCGACACCTTCAGGAGAAGAAGGGATCGAGATATGGTGGGAACGTACTCTCCAAGTAATAGTGGAGTGGTCGTGCTCCGAAGCCGGCAAAAGACAGAGATTGGTTGAGTGTCTCAGAGCCCCAGGCTCCCAACTGGTACGGACGCATCGTGAAGTGGAAGGAGAAGTTACGGCACAGGAACTGGTGGAAATGCTCACCCAGTCCTATACGGGAGAAGACGACAAGGATGAACTGATGGCACAGTTCAAGGCTCTTCGCCAAAAAGAAGGAGAGGATTTGTCTGCATTCGTCCACAAACTACAGCTGTCGCTGGGGAACCTCCTGTCCAAAAACATTGTTTCAGTCGCCGAAGTGGACCGGTACCTACTCAAACAGCTACTGAAGGGTTAGTTGCCTAGCCACCCCATAGCTATAGTGATGCGGGCCGCCCTCGATCACTGCTGTACCACCTAGCTACATGGAATTGCTGCGTCATATCAGAAGACATGAGGTGCAGCTACATTTTCATGACTCCAAAAAGGCCAAGGAACCCATCAAGAGTGACACCCCTGTCCCCTCAACCCCAGAGGGTAAGACATCTTCCATCCGGGAGGAGGAGGTGACACACAAGTCACCTGCCGGGAAGGGCCGTACCTCCGAGAAACCATCTTCCACGTACAAGGGTCGTCCTGAACGCAGCGAAGTCGTTTGCTATAACTGCGGTAAGAAGGGCCACTTCTCCAGTGACTGTCCGGAGAGGGAGGATCCCCCAGAGGAAAAACCTCCCAATAGAGGAAATTCAGCTCGGTCAATGGTCTGCCACGTACAAATGGCAGAGTCTGACCCAGAAACCCCTATTGAACCCGAAGAGGCGCCTCCCGACTTCGGCCCCAGTGATGACGCCTTACCAGTGGATACTTACAGTCAAGTAGGCCCATCGGCCATCGTGCGGGTTGTACTGGAAGGGATCTATGCCTCTGCTCTACTGGGCACCGGATCCCAAGTGACCATAATATACCAAAAATTCTACGAGCAACACCTCCAACACTGCCCCTTGCGGTCGGCGGAACATATGAAGGTGAGGGGGTTAAGTAACGAGGAGTACTCCATCGATGGGATTGTAAGGGTTCAACTGGAGATACTCCAACTGAACACCGGCAAGAAACACCCCATGCATGTGGAAGCAATGGTATGTCCTGAGCCTCGAGAACAGTGCCAGTACCCGATCATCTTGGGAACGAATACTGATATCGTGCGAGCTGTAATCAGAGCATACTTGAAAGAGACCAACGAATTACCCATGGCCAATTCCCACCTTGACCCTGTACTCCGGGAGGAATGCAACCGGGTATATGCCTTGGAGCGTCACGGGGACCTCTACAATCGTCAACGTGGACTGACGACCATTTTACCAGGGGGAGTGCAACATATGGCCGTCTGGTGCTGCTATCCCGATCAAGATGAGAACAATCAACTTTTCTCTCTGGAGAGTACCCCTGAGGAAGAGGTTCAGAGAGGGTATAGGTTAATACCCGAAGTGAGAGAGTGGACGACTAAAATCCCTCTACGAACCTACATATATGTGCAGAACATCTCCCCATTCCCGATGGAACTTGATGCCGGACGAAGTTTGGGTTGCATATATCCGGTTAGCCCTGTGGAAACAATGCCCCAGGTGAACACTGCTGCAGTGGGTGAGCGGTTAGTAGATCTTGACTTCAACTTCGGTGAGTCGACGTTGCCAACTGAGTGGAAAGATCGCCTGACAGCCAAGTTGAATAAACGACGGACTGTGTTCTCCACAAGTGAGATGGATGTGGGTTGCAGTCGCAGCGCCCAACATGCCATTAGCCTGATTGACGCCACTCCGTTCCATGAACGCTCTAGTCGCATCGCCCCTAGGGATGTGGACGATGTAAGGAATGTCTTGAAAGAAATGGAGACCGCGGGGTTTTGACGGAGTCTCTGAGTCCTTACGCCTCCCCCATAGTGGTGGTAAGGAAGAAGAACGGATCCGTACGACTGTGTGTCGATTATCGAACCCTGAACAATCGTACAATACCAGACCAGTAGAACCTTCCTCGCATTGAAGAGATTCTGAATGCCCTTCATCTGCCCCCTGGGTTTCTACCAATTTACACGTATGCCCCAAGGTATATGTTGGACCCCTGCTACCTTTCAGTGACTGATGGAGAAGACTATCGGAGACATGAAACCTCGGGAGTGTCTAGTCTACCTGGACGACATCATTGTCTTAGGAAAGACCCTGGAGGAGCACGAAGAGAGACTTCTTAAAGTGATAGACCGTCTTGGGAAAGAAGGATTGAAGTTGTCCCTCGACAAGTGTCGCTTCTGTCACACTTCGGTGACTTACGTGGGACACATTGTGTCTGCTCAAGGAATTGCCACCGACCCGACCAAAGTAGAAGCAGTCGTGAACTGGCCTCGTCCTGAGAATGTCACGGAACTGTGATCCTTACTGGGTTTCTGTGGGTATTACCGTCGCTTTGTGGAAGGGTACTCTAGTCGAGCTAAACCCCTGAAAAATCTTTTGAAGATATATCCCGAAGATACAGGAAGGAAGGCCACGTCGGCCCGTCAACCGTTTGGCGATAAGTGGACGTCTGAGTGTGAACAGGCCTTCCTGAAGTTGAAGAAAAGCCTGACCGAAGTGCCGGTGCTGGCGTATGCTGATCCAGAACAACCATACGTTCTGCATGTGGATGCCAGTCTCAATGGACTAGGCGCTGTCTTGCACCAGAAGCACCCCGAGGGCCTTCAGCCCGTAGCCTACATCAGCCGCAGTCTGACACCCAGTGAACAAAAATACCCTGTACACAAGTTGGAGTTCTTGGCTCTCAAATGGGCGATCACTGAAAAACTCCACGATTACCTTTACGGTGTTACGTTTGAGGTAAGGACGGATAACAATCCCCTCACGTACATCAATACCTCGGCCAAATTGGATGCAGCAGGGCACCGATGGCTGGCAGCTCTAAACAATTACCAATTCTCCCTGAAGTATAAGCCGGGGCCTTTGAATGTCGGGGCTGACGCTCTATCCCGACGACTAGGACTAAGTGCTTCTCCAGATGATGAAGAGTGGGAAGAACACCCAGGACCAGGGGTGCGAGCTATGTGTAGCACCGCCGCCATCATCAACGATTAAGTGGCCTTCTCAGAATTACGGTTTGCGGACTCCTTGGGATGCCAGTCGCAGGCTGTCCCAGCTGCCTACTGCGATCCAAAGGGGATGAACATAACCCACGACAAAGTGCTACGGTGGAAAGATCTGGTAGACTACCAAAAACGAGATCCTGTGATTAGTATTATTAGGCAAGCCGTTGAGAAGAAGAACCCAGCCATAATGAAGGGTGCTACCAGAGACTTGGTTGCCTTGCTCATGCGGGAGGTGGACAAATTTGAGATCGATAACTGTTTACTCTATCGTGTGGTGCAATATCACAACCACCCGGACAGACGACAACTTGTCCTCCCTAGGAACTTGCAGTACATGGTGTTAAAGTCCCTACATGATGAGCATGGACATCTCGGTGTAGAGAAGACATTCAGGTTGGTCCGAGACCGCTTTTTCTGGCCCAAGATGCGAGAGGCCGTAGAACACCATTGTCGCCGTTGTGCAGGGTCTTGCATACAATGCAAGACCCTGCCTACCAGAGCCGCGCCCATGGGCCATCTGAAAAGTTCTGGTCCCGTGGACCTTGTGTGTATGGACTTTCTGTGCATTGAGCCTGATAGCCGAGGAATATGCAACGTGCTGATCATCACGGACCATTACACCCGGTATTCCCAGGCCTTCCCCACTAAAGACCAGAAAGCTATCATGGTGGCAAAAATACTATGGGAGAAGTACTTCGTTCACTATACTGTCTTCCAAACCGCCTTCACTCCGACCAAAGTCGGGCTTTTGAGAGCACTCGGATCCGAGAATTGCTCAAAATGCTGAACATTGCTAAATCACGAACGACCCCGTACCATTCCGAAGGAGACGCTTTGCCAGAACGATTTAATCGGACCTTACTGGACATGCTCGGAACTCTAAAGGGAGCTCAGAAGACTGAATGGAGTCGACACGTGGAGGCCCTGGTGCACGCGTACAATTGTATCCGCCATGAGTCAACTGGATTCTCCCCATACTTCCTCATGTTTGGACGAGAGGCGAGACTACCAGTAGATGTACGTCTTCAAGTCTCGATGGATGGGATACACAATGCTACCCATTTCAAATACGTACAAAGACTTAAAGACAGCTTGCAACAGGCTTACCAACAGGCTGAGAAGTCTACAGCTAAGCTGAATGCTGGCAATAAAAGGTGATACGACCATAAGGTCAAATATCGGGAGCTTCGTCCTGGAGACGCTGTGTTGCTTCGCAATCTGGGAGTCCCCGGAAAATATAAATTAGCTGACCGATGGAGAGATGGTGTATATGAGGTAGAATTTCAGATGCCTGGATTCCCGGTCTATCGCATCAAAGACACTGAAGGCCGGGTAAAGTTATGGCATCGTAATCATCTTCTACCCATCTCACAAGTGGGGGATGAGGAAGCAGAAATACTGGCCACACCGCTGAACGGTGAGTCTGATTCCTCAGAAATTGGTCAAGAGACTGTACCTGATCATACCAATTCTGAAACTTTTGAAGATCCCATGGAAGGACCCTCTCAAAGGGATCCTCTCACTGGAGGGGCATCTCCCGGAGGAGCTACGGGTAAAGGGCCCAGTAGGCCAATGCCTACTAAGGTGGCTCCAGTGGGCCAGCCTTTGGATCCACAAAGTCCGTGCTTTGTGCCAAACAGAGATTGTGCAGAGACATTTTCCCCCTCAAGGGAAGAGGCTGAGCCTCAGGACTGTACTTATTACTCCCCCGAGGGAGTTGCTGAAGGACAGCTCCGAAGGAGCCAAACAGTCAGGTACCCTCTAAATCGGGTAACCTATGATCAAGTTGGGGCACCCCATTATGAGGCTCAGCAGTGGTCCCAGATTAAAATCCAATCCGTGATTGCGATGCTCACAGAATTGTGTAACATTGTTTAAAGTCGATGCAATGTGCTAAGTTGTATTCGTAATACGATGCATTTTCATTATATAACTTCTGTTTATAGTGGTTAAGCTGTGTCCCAAGCGAGGACGTTGGGGTTTTTACCAGGGGGAGGATGTAGCCATATCCCCCTCTGCCCCACGACGCCCACCCCCCGTTACTTCCGCTGCCGGGGGTCACTCGACAGACCCACCGGCACTTCTGGAGGGTGGGGGCTGAGAAGGGAGCGCTCCGGTACTCCGGAGATCCCCGGCGGCTCCTGTGCAGGGCGCCGCCATCTTTTCCTTGCTCGCGCATGCGCAGTGAGTCCCTGCAGCCGGCGGCTCAGTGAGAACTTTGCGCATGCGCAGACGGGGTGCGCGTGAGGCGGCCAATGGGAGAGTAGCTCCCAGGAAGACTACAGCCCCCAGGATGCACAGGGGCTAGGTCAAGTGGCACCAGGGAGCATATAGGGTTGCCCGAATCCCCTGCTCAGGGAATTGATACTTTTCGCGCGCGGAGACCACGCTAGTTCAGTCAAGATCAGGAAGAGCTAGGGGAAGGAGGTGAGTGCAGGGGTCTGTGACCCACTGCATTAGGCCAGCAGCCCCCTAGGCCCCAGTTAGGTCCTGAGCCCCTTATAGCTTGTGGTGCTGTAGGGACAGGCCCTAGGTTAGGGACCCTGCCCCATTAGCTGTTTGCTAGTTAGGGACACAGCGGATGCTGCGCTTCCCGCCAAGAGGCTTGGGCTCAAGCCTACACCAGTAAGAGAGCTGGACTATCTTCAGGGTGGGATCGCCCCTGACGGATCACCACGCGGGTGGATCCTGGATGTCGTGCAGGAAATCGCCGGATCCTTTGTGAAGATCCTTATAAGCCAGGTGCCGCCGCACCGGGCAGGTATTGTAATAAAGTGCACCAACAGAGTACTCACACATAGTGGCAGCGCTGACCATGGGACAAAAGGGTTATACTGTGGACACGGTGTGGGGGTACACGGTGGTGGGCACTGGGTATACGTTCCTAAGCGGGAGTGACTGACATTTGAGACTTTGGTACAGAGCGGTACAAGTATTGAGTTGATAGTATATGGTTAAGGCACGTGTATGGTGTATGTTGATGCTGCATATAGTAAATGGTTATACTTATACCCTTTTGTATGTGGTTACAATATGCGGGAAACATTCTACACTTCTAGAATCCTACACAGGTGGAGGCGCTGACCGAAGAACCGTTCCAGAGACCCACCCCAGGCTCTCACTAGCGGAGGCTCAGGCCTTCTGTGAGCCTGACAGGTATAACGCACCACACCTGGTAACATATAGGTCCCCCTCACATACACTCTATATGCGATTGGGTGGGGGAGTACCCGTTACACTTGATACAACCAGCACTTGAAATCAAATAGTAATTCAGTCACACAGATCAGAACACACAAGCTCACGATTCGTTACAAATCTCTGTTATAAAGAGGGACACACAAACACCAATCAGGTGTGCCAGGTACTGTAAGCAATCAACTAGCCCCACCCACTGCAGGCTCAACCAGGCAGGAGAAAAAAAAAGTTAGTTACAGACTTTCAATTACCACGCAATTAAAAATAAATAACCCCACTGTACATTCCCCAAGTTCAGCCACCCTTGCTAGTATACACAGCACTTCCCTACTGGTTCAAACACCACACTTAATAGAAATACTGTAGTACTTGAAATCAAGCAGTAATTAAATCACACAGATCAGGACACGTTATATTAGACGAGGTGATTTTGACCCTAACATTTTTCCATAGGACAAACTTACAGAACAATGTATTTGACAGTGAATACAATTCATTGGCCCCTTTAGCTTATTCATAAACTGAGCAGGGTAATCGGCACAGCTAAAATGTGAGGATATACGCACACAAACTCGTTTTATAGGAGTATTCTGGGAATATACACAACTACCAAGAATGCTTTAGAAAATGATGCTGAAGCTTATTAAATTGCCTTGTTGTCATGCTAACTGCCTGAACTGTGAACAACTTTTTTTTAAAGCAGCCTGTTACGACTTGAAACACTTAGATTTAATAGATAAATACATTTTAAAGAATGACTGGACTTTCCCTTTATCCTATGATGAAAGAGACTATTGCATGATTGCATATAATCTTTTTTTTACAGAATGCATGGAGCGCTCAGTTTCCTAACCTCTTTTGGTTCAAACACAACCTACACACTTGATACATCTGGATTATGTGGCCTAGCTATCCCCAAAGTAGCTTGTATTATGTCATGTATTACTCCTTTCTAAAGGAAGCTGCTGCTTAGAACCACAAATGCACAAAGTATTTGGACGTAAAACTGGTTCCTGCGGCAGTAGACGCAGGATATCTGGTAGGTGCTAAAGGGCATATGTTAAAATTACCAGTATAACAAACGAGGCATTATGGTGCAGAATGGTATCTACTGCAGTGTTTTCTGAACTGTGGGTTCGATAACAAAATGGGGGTAGTGGTGTAGTGTGTTTGATGGTGTTACCGCGCACTTATAAGGCCCTGTGATTAATGTCTCTTATTAACATATGTTGGCGTTATGACATATAGGCACCCAGCCAAATAAAGGCCATTTGTTTTAAGATATGTTATGTTTATTAGATTTAAAAATGTTGACTTGAAAGCAAAATTCGGAAAAAACTCACAATGACAAATGTCATATGTTGCACAATACACACTGCTTTCATTAGATGCTGATTGGGCTCATATCAAGCTAGGGGCAGAAAATGCAGTAATTATATACATACCGGGATTTGTAATGAGCTAGAGTTAGTCTGATAACTAATGCAATAATTTGATTATTTGTTTCTCAAAAAATAGAAAATGACTAGGTGTGTATATGTGTGTGTATATATATATATATCATAGCCTCCGGCCGCTATTACTTCTCTTGGGCCCTAACAGTTTAAGTCCTGCTAGAGACTGGAAGGGTTAATTCCTCATCAAGGTCTATTGTGCTATTGCAGCCTTGGCTACAGTAAGTGTATCCAGGGGCGGGCCTAGCAACAACCAGAGAGTGATATCCTAGGGAGGATACTGGTTGGGTGACATGCAGTTAATGTGATGCCTATCAGTATCAGACCTGCCCTGCTATGGGGCAGGGTTACAAGCCCATCCCCTGGGTTTATACATACTCTCTCCCAGAAGTGATAGTCAGTCTGTCTCCCCTCCCCCTGAGGAGTGGGAGTGTGTGTGATATCCTGAGCACCATCATAGATAAGTAGCTGGATGGGGCCTGCAAGGCTTTATCTCTAAAGGAGGGCTGTACAGTCTGTCTGACTTCTGCTGTGTACAAATATAGAGCAGTTGAACCATTTCCCTGTATGGCTAACTGTCTGGATAGTAAGAAGTTGTCATCATGGGGTATCCTGCACAAGTTCCTGAATCCATGCTGACTGGAGGCGCTGCCAAAGATTGAAGCACTCTAAGAGACTCTCCTGATTCTCCTCACCATCGCGGAGCAACTCAGGACCCTCATGTTGCCTTTTAGGTATGCACAGCACCAGGAAACATACAGGTAGCGATCCGATCTCACATAGGGTGGGGTAAAGGTGCTACATAAATATAATCATATGCAGAAAGGCGGCATTAGCCAACTTGCCTGGGTGCACTGAAGATAAGTGTTTATTATCGTGGAAATAAGCCAATCTCAGGAACAGTAAGAGTGAAAAAATGGGTTTATTCAAACAGGATCAACATTTTGGTTCTTTCACGGACATTTCTTCAGAAAGGTCTATGAACGAACCGAAACTTGATTCTGTTTGAATAAACTGTCTGTCTCTGTTTCTGTCTCTCTCTCTCTCTGTCTCTCTGTCTGTCTCTCTCTCTGTCTCTCTGTCTGTCTCTCTCCCCCCCCCCCCCCCATGTCTCTCTCTCTTTTCCACTCTCTCTCCATCTCTCATAATTCAGGGCGGCAACTCAATTATCATAGCTTGTTAATAGGAAAAGGAGAACATACTTCTACAAACTTATAATTAGATGCAGCTTGTTAACAGGATGTAGAAAAAGAACAAAGTTAAGGAGTAAGAGCAAGTTCTTTTTCTTTCATCTAGATGTGCCCTAGATAACAAAAAACATATTGTATGTTCTTTGGTACTGTACAAATTGTGCCTGTAAGTTATATCAAATGCAAGATGCAAAGATTTGTCAATTATCAGCAAATTAGAAACAACACAATGTGGCCTCCTAGCTGCAATACCAGGGCAAAAAGTAATGTAAAAACAGCACCAGATCTATCATAGACTGGAAAATGTTATGCTATAAATCTCAAGTAATACGTGTAATGTATTCACAAGAGTTTTTCCACAATGACCCTTGATGCACTTTTCTGGAAATTGCAATAGGATTTTGGCACAAATCTTGGAAAATGTGACAACTTCATACATTAATTCTAAATAGCTCAAAACCTTTGCAGTGTTAATCCTGTTGTGCACTTGCCTGAATAATGACCAGACTGCTTATACATCCTATTGAGGCCAACTTAATGTACAGCAGAAATTAATATCTTGCAAATCAATAATGTTTTGAAATGGCTACATTTTTAAAATAAATATTACTTTTCTATTTCCCCCTCGTCTAAATATTTTAAATGAATTAGTAAACAGTTCTCAACAGGAATTAATAGCTAATAGTGGTACATTTTTCCCAGCCTTGTTAACTAACTGTAGCCCTGTTTCCCCATAAACAATAAGGCTACCCGTGCTGCCACTACCTGTTGGCTCACAGAGAGCCTAAGCCTCCGCCACTGGGAGCCCGTGGTGATATAATAACAGTGTCGGTGCAGCGCCTCCACCTGAGAGGGATCCCAACGTAGTGGGAAGAGCCCCTCACAGGAACCAATAATACTAACACACAGATATTATAATGATAACCTTTACTGTAACACATGTATATCTTAACGGTTTCTTCTAAATTATAATAAGATACAGCTACCCGCCAAGCCTTGCATGGCCGTAACCCACCACCGTGTTCCCAACACCGTGTCCTTAGAGTCCCACACCCACCCCAATGTGTGAGACAGGGCTGCCCACAAGAATAGGTGTATGGTTGGTGCACTTAGTGTACTTAGGTACCTGACTGGTGCCCCAGTACCCGGGCACGCCGACAGCAGGGTTGATTGAATCCGCTGATCCAGCGATTAAGTTGTCCGCGATGAGTCCGCCTCCGCGAGGGGGGGGGGGGGGTATCCGGTTGGAGTGTCCCACCGTTGAAGATAGTCTCTGTGCAGCAGGTGTCTGGTCCCAGACCACCTGTAATCAGGATGCAGCCGCGTCCTGACTGTGTCCCTTACTTTCTAATGCTACAGAGGCAGTGTCCCTATCTTATGGGCCTGTCCCTGTAGTAACCACAAGCTGAGGTGAGTCGGGGCTTAGCTGGGGCCTACTGGGGATAATCTGGCCTAGTACAGGAGTCACAGACCCCTGCACAAATTCACCCTACCCTGTTGGCATCCCAGCTCCGACTGGCGTGGTCCTAGACATGCCAAATGTATCTATCTCGTCACAGGGGATTGCTGCAGCCATATTGTCTGTGTTAGACCAGGTGGTATTGCAGCCCCAGGGGCTGCTGGGAGTTGTAGTCACCGGGAGCATCTACAGAAGAGGGCCGCCGCTTGCGCTATCCAATGTGCATGCACAATGTTCGGTAATGGCCACCACACCTCCGACTGTCTCTGTGCCTGCGCAAGGGTTTTTTGCGCATGTGCGGCAATTTAACATGGCGGCGCCCTCATCAGCGTCCGTCCCGGCGATCCGGTCGCCCCTCTGCTGCCTCCCGCAACATCCCCCGAGGTGTCCCGATAGCTGCCCCCCTTCCGGAGGTAAGGGGGGGGGCAAGGAGAACATGGCTACATAACATTTTTTCTTTGACTGTTTGCGCTTAGTTAAAGGTGCAACGTGATATTACAAAAGTGCTATTAATGTTAAAAGTCAGTAATTTTTAAATAAATTACCTTTTAAATGTGATATTTAACTTGCACCTTTAGGCAGAAAATGGGCCAATTAGCACTCCTTAAAAAAAGTGCCCAGCCACATTTGTAGCAGATGTTAACCGGTAGGGCCTGCTTGATGGCGAGGCCATCAGTGCGTCTGCACTGGGACACAGGCGCTTAGCGAGGCCCCGCACTCTCCAACGCTCTACAAATCTGACGGATGTAGCCTGGTCCCCTTGCCTCCTTGTCCGTAGGGTAGGGGACGACTGCATAGTTGGTTGGGTGCCGCCGGGGATACAGGGGGACCTGGCTGTGTGCAAACCAATGGTTAAAGAGTGGCGCTTAAATCTAATTTCCAGTGACTTAATAGGTGCACATCAGTGATAGTATAAAATATACAAAAGTGAATTAAGTGAAAAATCAGTGATGTAAGTGTAACGGGTTTCCCCCCCTCCCCCCATCGCAGATAGGGCCCCCTAGGGAAATACTACTCTGGTTACACATGGCTATAGTGTGGTGCACCTGCTGGCTTACAGGACTCCTGAGTCTCCTGCTTGATGGTATTATGGGGAATGGCATCAGGACCGGCTTATGAGGTAATGCTGAGTTATACTCACTCATGGTACAGCGCCTCCATCTCTTCCAGACCCCCAGCGTAGTAGGGAGGAGTCTCTGAAAGAGAACCTCTATGTGCACCTCCTTCCCAACTGACTCCACAATTAGGACAGAAGCGTTCTTTCTCTTTGGCATCCTTTATTAACAGCAGACATGGACAGCCGCCCATCATAGTGGCTGGTCATCTAGCCACTCATTCTCAGGTTGCCAACCCAAAGGAAGCCCCTGACCGTACACTCCCAGTCAAGGGCACTGAAAGCAGGTCTAGCTCTTCCCTTACTCCCTAATGAAGTAAGAGGTATAGTCTTCCACACCACTCCCTAGAGGGAGGGCCACAAACACTGCCAGAGCCCTGACAGGTTGCTGGATAGACTCACCTAGAGATATGTAACCGTCTTGCGCTCCTAGGCTAAAGTTGAATGAAGCACTGGTTGTGCAGGGCTGGTAGGAAAATGAGACGATAAATAAAGACCACTATAAAAGTTGGGGCTCAGGGGCAAAACATCAATCTTACCCCTGTCAGCTCATCTGTCCTGGGTCCTAATGGTTCCTCAGCAGTGAGTCCTACAGCGTGCATCCGGCAGAGAGGTCATGTGGAAGGGAGAGGTGCATCCAGAGCAAAACTCACCCTCGTGAAATGCGTAGAGTGTCAGTAGAGTGTCAGTCTACTTCAGCCAGCAGAGGGATACTCTGGAGGATTCCAGCCCGCCGATTTCCTGCCTCTATGAGCTGCGACAGAGCCTGTATAGACGAGTGACGAGCAACGCGAAGCACAAGGGCCCAGAGTGACGAGAGGAGAACGCACGGAGTGTCACCAGCTGACCGACGGCACCTCTTCCTACCACACAGAAAGACCCATTCGCTTCCACTCCAAGACGGTTGTCTGACACCGTCCAAGTCGCTGAGGCAGAGATACACCTGGCGGGGATACTATCCCAAACTGCTTGATTACACGTGTAAATTGTGAGTGCCTTTTTTATTGGTTTTATACATAACATTTTTGAACAGTCTGCGCTATGTCCAGTGTTCTTGTCTCTTCCTGCTAAGGTCCCACTATACACATTTATGTGTGAATTGGATCACAAGATAACAAAGAAACCTTTATGCACACGCACCCTCTGAGAAATTTGTAAGTACAAATCTCATTGGGAAATATTGACCTGAATCATCCACCACTTGAATAGACATACTTGCACTATTTTGCTTGTGTTTGTTCTTTCCTATATATATCTGCGCTCCCCAGTATCCGGCCACCAGGACCCGGCTGTGTGCAGGAGTTGCTGCGGGCTGACCGAGGGGGGGGGGGGGAGCTCCAGAGTTCCACGGCACAGGTGATGGCCATCTTTAATTCTCGCGCATGCGCAGAGGGTACCTCGCGCATGCGCAGTGCAGCAGGAGTGAGGTGGCCATTAGGCAGGCTCCGCATGGGACTCCAAGTCCCAGCATGCTCCTGGGCATGCAACACATGGGCAGCAATAGCCAATAGGGCTTTTGGGATTCTCGGAGCGGAGGAAAGGATACATTTGGCGCGCTGAGAGGAGCACACCAGTCGGGAGCAGGATGCAGAGGAGAGAGGTAGTGTCCCAGGTGCTAGTAGCCTTGGGACTAGTCCAGATTTCCCCTGTAGGCCCCAGCTAGTCCCTGACTCATGGTAGTGCCAGCGTGTGTATAGGAAAGGCCCTTTCAGCTAAGGACACCCCTTTTAGTGCACAGTAGTGCTGCTGCGTCAGTGGACAGAGCCATGCGGTGATTTGCAGCCTAAAGTCTGGTACCCGACCTGAAGGCAACCATAGACTTTCATAGGGACACACTCCAGCCGGAGCTCCCTCAGAGGTGGTTGCCTTCATGGAAGTAGCGGATATATTGCGTCATGGGCTCACTCTGCGGTCCAACAGATCCACTCAACAGTTTGGCTGGTCTGCCCTAAGACCAGGAAGGTACCCAACGTGCACCACCGGCCATACACATGGGTAGCGCTACCCTCACACACTTTGGGGTGGGCCTGTCTTGGTGGACACTAGGTGGTTAGGTGCCCAGGGCACCCTCATAACATTGGGGGACCCCACTGGGGTGTGGTGGTCATACAGTGAGGGTACTGTGTGGGTACAGCCTTGTGTGGCCAGGTATATTATCATATTTGGCAGTTTATATGCCAGTAAATATAAGTTAGCCATACTGTGTGTGTATCCTTATTCCTTACTGGTCATACTACGTTAGTATCTCTCTCAGGTGGAGGCGCTGTATACCAACGAACGTGGTCACCCCAGGCTCCCAGCGGCGGAGGATCAGGCCTCCTGTATGCCAGACAGGTACTCAGCACGCAAGGTTCCCATACACACAGGGAAAGGGGGCTACATGTACAAGCAGCGCGGACGGACCTGTTCTCTGATTGGCTGACGTTTGGGCAACCGGGATGTCATCGCGAGGTGTCTAGAGTTTAAATGCGCTAAAAAAAGGTAAGGGCAGGGGGCTGGTACTGTTTGAGGAGGAGTGGCACTCGGGGCGGCGCGCGTTGCTGAGGCCCATCAACATGTGTGGGTGCAGGGTGTCCGACATGCACGTGCCGCGGAACACAATGCAGTTCCTGATGCACAAAGTAGCTACCGAGATGGCACACACTTCACCGGGTCCCGCGATTTTGCAAGCCGGTCCTGTTGAAGGCATCATTTATAAACACATTCGTTAAACAGGTCTGTCCTTTTCTTTTCTCTTTGTGTATTACTTTTAAGTTCAGTTATCCTTTGAAACATTTGGGGCCCTAATTACGAAGCTTTGCTCCTCCGTAAGACACCGTTCAGAGCCAGAAAATGCATAACCTCAAAATAACATTGCATTTATATGCCAGTTTGCACTCATCTCTATGCAAGTGCATTCATTAACACTGGAGCAGTGAATGCAATAATTATAGAGTCAAAAGAGGATGTTTTTAAAAAATGACTAAAAATAATATTTTATGCTTACATTTAAAAAAATGCAGAGCTACTTGATCGTTTCAATTTGAAGTATGTAAACAAATGGAAAATAAAATAAAGGCATATTGTAAAAAAAAACAAATCAGTCAGCTCAGTGAGACAGCACCTTAAGACATGATTGCCTAGGCCATGGAGAATTAGCTAGCATTGTCATGCACATTTATATGTTTTATTCGGTTATAAACCCCAAAAAGATCATTACAATGAGTGTCTTAAAAATACATTTTACCACCTTGGTTGGAAAGCTTTGGTCAGACAAGAGGAATGAATCTATTTAGGCTTTAAAATAAATAAATTGTTTGTCTCTGTTGGTAATGATTTATATGTATATTTTCTTGCTATAGTTTATAGGAGGTCAAATCCCTCAATTAGCTTACCCACAATGCATTGGCTTAGGGCAGGAGTGCGCAAACTATTGGCGCTGCGCCGCCCCTGCCGGCTCCCCCTGGAGCTTGCGCCCCCCCCCCCTGCCCCCCACCTTGTTTTCCAGAATCAGATGATGTCACGGGGTCATTTGATGCCGCGTTGCCATGGCGATGCATAACCACGCTTCTGAATTCCGGTAAGTTGAGAGTTGCTGAGGCCTCACGCGATCCCCCAGCATTAAATTAAATGCATTGGGGAAGAGCGCGGGGCCTCTACAACCGCCCGCGCCACCCAGGAAAATCTCCCCCCAGTTTGCACACCCATGGCTTAGGGTACACCCGCTCCCTTCCCTCACCCCCCTCGGCCCCATAGCTATATGACCCTCCCGTTTGATCTCTTATCCTCCTTCACTCCTTTCTTCATCTCTATTTTGCTATTCGTACATAATGTATGCAGCAAGTTGTCAATGCAAATTACTTACTGATGTCCCCCTTTTTTTCATTTTCTTTTATGTATTACTGTCTTGATAAACCCGTGGGAGAAAAATGACAGTAAATAAAGTGTTTGAAAAAATTACTGTTTTATCCATTTCATGTTTCTTTCTAAATATTATTTTCAACGTTTAATTAAGTAAATGTTTACACCGCTCTTTAATCCCACTGAGTGCATTCGCATATCCATTACATGTACTCTCTACATTAGCTATAACCCTTATTAAACTGCAATTACTTTGAGTACAACAACAAAGCTTCCCAAATCTATTCTTATCGGCACTTTTTGGTTTGCTAATGGTTTCACTGCCCTGAAACATAAATGAGAGACGTGAGAGTGGGTAGTTGTATTGGTCCTTTCTTCCATGTAGAATAATAGCAAAGAAGCAGTAGGTAGAATGATAAGAAAAGTAATCGTGAGCGTGCGCCTGAGTGCCTTGGGGGTGCGTTGGTTAAGATTCAATTCGTATTAAAAAATGACACAGGAAAGATCCCTAAGTAAGATGTGAGGTGTAATGTCTATGGTGTGTGTTCGTCACCAATAGGATCCAAAGATATATTTTAGCAAACCATTAAATAGCATAACAAATGTGCATAAACCATAAACCAAAAAACTGTAGAGAAACCCCCGCTACTGCTTGCAATAGTGAATTAATAATGATGAGTGTAGGTGCTGATGGGGCAATATAAGAATGATAAACAATGGAGGAAAGAACCCCAGTAGAGCACTCATCCACTGTGTTGAGATGATGGTGTAAATTTAAAACTAAACTTTATTAGAAATATAGTAAAACAATGGGGATTAAAATAGGATTAAACTCTGTATCACTACGCTTAATTACCTAAGGGATATGATTGTCCCCAGGTAAGTAGTCATTATTGAAGTGTTGCTTGAGTACACTAGCCCCCAGCCACCTCAATTAGGGAAGCCTGGGGGAAAGCTAGATTGAGGGATTATAAATACTATTCTTCTATGGAATGCCAATTATATACTTGTAGTGCATTGGTGCAATAGTATTGAAATGACACTGCTAATGGTGGGTTGATTGCACAGCCTGTAGTTAGCAATAGAGTGTCATTTAAATCTTGATACGATAATGCACCTATGTTGCCTTAGGGTTAAATGAACAGTGTGAATTACTGCCCCAAGGATACACAACAGCTATAGCTCTATGTCATATTGTTAAGACTTGTAGCTCTAGCTGATATTGCACAGTGTAGTTATAATAAAGTGTGCTGCACTTCTAAAACCTGTTGCTATCTGCAGTAGGTGATAGATTAAATAGAGCACTGTATAGACAAATGGTGGCAGTTGCTATAAAATCTGCCCCAGACCTGAAGGGTGTGCTATTTATCCATATAATATTGTGAACTGACTTAATCAGTAGATTGAAATAAACATAATCTCTGATATATAGCACCATGTGTATACTGATTGCTATACTTGGAAGTCCCCGAATGGGAGTTACTGTGCAGAGTGTTGTGATGTAAGGCACCAGTTGGTGTATAGGTATAAAAACAATTCAGCTCAGCAAGTGTAGAACACGAACAGTACCTTAACAGCCCTGGTTAGAGCTACTCTGCTGTAACAGTGAATGGTAGTGAGCAACAGCACAGGTAAGTATACTCTACAGCTGCTGTATAGCTTGTCAGTATAGATATATATATATAATCCCTAGAAAAGGAGGCTCCCTTAGACCATCAGGTAATACAGGAGTGTAAACTGTGCAGGAGCTGAGTCTCAGCGCTGCCTGCTCTGTCATTAAGCATAGATAGCAGCGTCTGTATCAGAGGGCTCAGTGCCTGCACCTAACTGAGGAGTTCTGCCAACGTGCACGTTTCGCTAGTAGTGCTTAATCATGGCCAGTGTGAAGGGGCTCCATTATCTATACTTACGAGACGTATATTGGTATACCCACACAGTATTTCCAAAAAATTTGTGTGCAGGGGCACCAGTGTCCCAGTGTCCAGCCCACAATAGGCACTCCCACCCCAAGTGTGTGCGACAGCGCTGCCCACAATAGTGTTAAAGTTGGTGCACTTGTAGATGGGGTATACCTGCCGGGTGCTCCAACACCCGGTAGTGCCGACGGAAGACAAGGGGCCGTCTGGTCCCATGCCGTCGCCGACAGTGATGAGTCCGCCTCCACGTGGGGTGGTATCCAGCTGGAGGGTTCCACCTTAATAGTCTCTTTATGCGTTGGTGATCTGGTCCCAGACCACAGGTTGTATCTGCAGCGCGGCGTCCTTTGCTGTGTCCCTGACACTAATCAGATAAAGGGGCAGTGTCCCTGTCTAAGGGCCTGTCCCTGTAGCAGCCACAACATTCAGGGGCGTCGGGGCCAAGCTGGGGCCTATAAGGGGGCTACATATGTGTAGCGGGTGTACCCCTGTGGTACGGCACTACTGGTACTGCTTTCACCTGTTAGGATAACCGAAGGCCTGAGCCTCCGCCACTGGGAGCCTGGGGTGTACTTACACTCGGTGCAGCGCCTCCACTGATGAGGGATCCCAACGGGGTGGGAAAATACCCTTATCAGAACCCACATATGCAATACCACACGTGATTGGATAAACAGTATTTACTGACCGGAATGATAAGAACTCTTAACATATAATCAACAGTATTACTCTGCATACACAGCATTACATCATCACGCATATGAAACTGAGTGTGTGCTTATAATCAGTCCTGTATCACCTTAGTCTCTGGTGTACCACTGTGCCAGGGCACTTAACCTCTTAGTGTCCACCAGCTAGAAAGATAATGTGAATGTGAGGGACAAGGTAAGTGATATGCAGAAGCATCGCACACACTCTCCCGGCATTTAATTTAAATGCTTTGGGGAAGAGTGCAGGCTTCTGTAAGCGGCGCACCTCCGCAAAAATTTTTTGCGCCCCCCCAGTTTGCGCACGCCTGTTGTAGGTGATGCTCAGCAGTTCTTTTCCCATAATTCTCAGGGGCTGACGGTCCATGCAGGGCTGGTATGCAGAACAATAAATAGAGGGCACCAGGAACTTTTCTTTCATTTAAAGGAACACACATAAACTTCTTCAGAGGTGCTCAGGCAGCGTCCCCTCAAAGAGGCACATTCTTCCACTTTGTAGTATTGTAAAGAAGCACCTTCTTACTTGAATGATGGCTTTTCCCACCTCACTGGAATACATATGCAGTGTGCCCTCTGGCATGAGAG
Source organism: Ascaphus truei (assembly GCA_036426205.1). Taxonomy (NCBI): domain Eukaryota; kingdom Metazoa; phylum Chordata; class Amphibia; order Anura; family Ascaphidae; genus Ascaphus; species Ascaphus truei. The sequence continues at coordinate 5,461 of WSYH01002663.1, read as the reverse complement.
ATTACACCCTATCACTGCTGACAGAACCAAAGAAACCCTTTCCCCCTAGTAATTCTAAGGTGATACTCCAAGACCCTTACTTAAGAAACCTCCTTTTATTTATTATTTATTTGTAGTGGTGTTCCCCTGGCCCCCCTTTGTACCTCCACTGCAGGGGCGATCACTGACACTGTCAGGGATGAGCGGCAGACCCCCCCACTCCGGACATCCGGAACAGAGAGATCCTTGTCGCCAGCGTGGCCGGCCAATACCACCATTCTGACGCCTGGTTCCCACGTCACGTTTGCACCAGACACTGCTCGTCAGCACACTCTGTGGCAGGACACCTCATTCTTACCATCCCCTACACACCACTCCACATCCAGGGCTAGTGGTGGCTCTCCACCCAATGTGTCCGCCCTCCAGCTGGCGGATGCATTCCTTTTCTCGGCACAGTCACAACAATATCGCAAACTTGGAAAAAAGGGGGGAAGGAGAACACAAAATGGATGTGTCTCCTAAAAGAATTCACTATACTGCACTCCTACATTATCTAAAATTTAACTTTTAATAGATTTACATAAAACATATGTTACCAAAACGCCGTGTATTGTGAATTAAAAATAAATTAAATTAACAGTACCAAGCATCCGTGTCAATAAATGTGCGTTGGAATAGTCTCAAGCAACTTATTGTAGTTGAGATTACAAGACAGGGGATGCTAATAGTCAGGGTATAAACCCCTCTGAGGCAACCTATTGAGACCAGGTAAATATATATAAATGTAACCTACTCAGTGAGTGATTGATAGTAGAAAATTTGTCCTGAGACGTCCTTTGCGGAGGGAAACGCGCGTTGGACGCGCAATGTTGTCAGTCTCCTATTGGAGCTGTTTTTATGTAGTGCGCTGTAGTCTCCTGGCTCTATCTATGTAGACCTAATATTGGATATTTTTACCAACGTCAGTGAGCTAGCTTTCCTGCTTTAATGACATGATAATTTGGAGTGTGTTGTCAGTGATTCACTGACCCAAATGCATGTGAGCACTAGCTTCACTATGTGTGAATCATTCTCCTCCATTACCACACATCAGCGCACTATTATATCCACTGATGGTAATACACCATTAACATTATCCTTAAGTGCCTGGGTTACATGTTTTAAGCAGGACTGCTGAACTCTATACCATAACAATCACTCACTGAGTAGGTTACATTTATATATATTTACCTGGTTCATAGGTGCCTCAGAGGGGTTACCCTGACTATTAGCCTCCTCTGTCTTGTAATCTCAACTACAATAAGTTGGCTTGAGAATTTCCAACGCACATTTATTGACACGGATGCTGGTACGTTTAATTTAATTATTTAATTCACAATACACGCCGCGTTTTGGTAACATATTTTTATGTAAATCTATTAAAAGATTTTAGTAAGTAGGAGTGCAGTATAGTGAATTCTTTTAGGAGACACATCCATTTTGTGTTCTCCTTCCCCCCTTTTTTCTGATTCACTTTTCAGTTCACAGTTTGCACCCACATTTTTGATTACCATAATTATTCACTTATTACTTTTTTCAATTGGTGTGGTTTTGTGATCACTCCCTAACCCTCGCATTTTCTTCAATATCGCAAACTTAAAGCATTTTCAGGGATTCAACCTACTCCCTTAGGTGAATCCGAGTTTGAAGAATGGAAGGATCACGCAGAGCATGTGCTCCCAGAGTGGAACTGCACAGAGGCCGTAATGCGACAGCAGATCATGGAATGCCTGCGGCCGCCCGCTTCGCAGAGCTACCGGGATGACCACCCTGAAGCCGATTCCCAAGCCATGCTGCGTGCGCTCATCAAGGCCTATGGCACACCAGTGGACAGCTTTACCCTGATGGACAAATTCCACGCCCTGGTCCAGAATGAAGGAGAGATGGTGTCAGCATTCCTTCGACGAGTTCACCTCGATCTCTGGACGTTAGTGAAGAAGAAAGTAGTGTTCAAGCCCGACGCCAACAGCTTGAGAACCAAGCAGCTGCTGAGGGGCCTCTTGTCACTCCACCCTGTAGCTGTCAGAGTCAGTGGTAGTCTTGTGCCGGGTCAAGCCTTGTCTTTTGACGAACTTATGGATCGAGTACAAGCTCATGAGGCTTTGCTTCTAGGTCGGGACCCGAGCCCGGCTAAGAAAGTGGGGACCACCTCCAAGGAAATTAAGAAAGGAGAGGCTAGGCCGAAGCCAGCCAAAGAAGCGGTCAAGAGAAGGAGGACCCTGAGGGGTGTGAGAGCGATGCTGATGACTCTACATCCGGGAGAACGTCTCCTGCTCATAGGAACCAGTCTGCTAGGAGTAATGTCCAGTGTTTCCGCTGCGGCAAGATGGGCCACCTCGTCCCATTCTGTCCAGTCAAAAAGAAGGTGACTACAAAGACTGCGAAATCCAAGCTGTGCACCACCTTGACAGCTGAAACCGCACCTGTGTCAGAAGAGGCCGCGGCCCCAGTGTCCACTGGAGCGCCGGCACCGCCCCAGATGGGTGGCCGCATCGGACCCGCGGCCATTGTGAAGGTCGTCATTGAAGGCATCTACGCGTCAGCATTACTGGACACTGGTTCGCAGGTTTCCATTGTATATCTATCATTCTATGATCAACACCTTCACCGGTTGCCCCTGCTGTCCGCAGACACTATGAGGTTGCGAGGGTTGAGCCATGAAGACTACCCTATTGATGGAGTGGTACGGGTTCATCTGGATATTCCACAGCTGAATACCGACAAGCATCACCCCATGGAGGTGGAAGCGTTGGTGTGCCCTGAACCACAAGAACACCCCAGTGCTCCTATAATCATGGGAACCAATACCGACATAGTACAGGCAGTGATCCGTATGTACTTACAGGAGGCGGGCGAACTACCGTTAGTGGCGCTAGCAGCATATCCTGTGTTGCGGGAAGAATGTTGTAGGATAGCTGCCCAAGAAGAGCATGGAGTCCTTTACAATATTGATTACGGATTGACTAAGATTCCACCAGGGGGAGGAAAGATGATGACTGCTACCTGTTGCTATCCGGAAAGAAACAAAGCAGATAGGCTGTTCTCGCTGGAAAGTACTGCGGAAGACGACCAACAGCGTGGATACAAACTGTTAGCCCAGGTGAGGGAATGGCCGGCTAAACTACCGAATAGAGTACAGGTGTACGTACAGAACATCTCTCCCTATCCCATGCCTATCGACTATGGGCAGCAGCTGTGAAGAATATATCCAGTCACTCCTGTGGAGAAATTAACAAAAATATTAAGTGCGCAGCTACTATTATCTATTGTGTAATTAACCCAATAAAACACCACCTAGTGAAGTGAATAAGCAAATAAATATGCAACTTCTAGATAACTGGCGTCTGCAGCTGAAGTAATAAGGGTAGAGGAACCCCTAAAGCAACTGAAAAAAAAGAACAAAAGCGCAAACGCACATAGTGAAGTATGCAAAGTAAATAAATATATATTTTAGGGTAAGGTATCTGCGTACATCAGATTAAAAGGTTACCAGCAATTCATGTACATAGACATGGGTGAATAGAAGTAGTGCAGCTGCCGCCAACCATCTGGGGATTTTCTTTACTGCATCAAGGCACACCCCCGCAACTGAAGAAAAGCCTCTGTTTGCGTCCGTCTTTGGGTTGAAGGAGTCTTTAGTAGGACTTTGCTTGAGGGAGGCTTCGTTCAGCTCTCCCAGGCTCCTTGCCCGGCGCCGACAGCGATGGAGGTGAGCAGCTTCTCGGGCAAGCTGTTACCTCAAGTGTCCCGTATTTCCTGTGCGTTCGGCCGCAAAGTGAGGACGGCCGTAAAGTGTGGATGTTTTACCGCACTGTTCACAATCGCGGGTAAATGTCTATGAGAATCGGCTCCACGTAGTGACAAAAGAGTCAGCTGGCACACAGATCAATATTAAAAGTGATAAATCGGGCTAAAATTTATCCAACGCGCTTCGAAGCGCAAGCTTCTTCATCAGGGATATTAATACATTGAATAAATGGAAAATATATACCCTAGTACCACATCTGATAGGTCTAGCTTAATTATAGCAATAACCAATCAGGTAAACGACAAGGTGACTCCCACATGTGTGGGTTTAAGTAGGTCATTAAGACATGCATGCCAAATGAGTTTAACCCCATCTGGTGTGGTCAGGGTATAGGTACATATATCAAAAAATAATAAACTTTATTTACCAGGGCACAACATTATATAAACATTATATAAACATTTGTAAACTTTTATCACTAGGGGTTCCTTCAAATGTGGCTCTTGTAGTGCATGTAAACACATGAAGCCTGCCAAAAGTTTTTTCCAGTTTGCCTTGCCACCGCCACATGGTGTGAATATATTACCAAATAAGGAATTTAAGATTAATAGTTTTATAAATTGTAAAAGTCAATTTGTGATTTATCTAATAACATGTGGTTGTGGCAAGAGGTATGTGGGGAGGACGACTAGAGCCCTTAAGGTCAGGATGTTAGAGCATTTAAGGCTCATAAAATTGAGAGACACTAATCATCCAGTCTCAAAACACTTCACTGAATGTGGTCAGGGAGGAATTAATAATTTTTCCTTTTTGGGGATTGAATCAGTTATTTCTAAATCTAGAGGAGGTGATCATATCAACCTTCTGGACCGTAGGGAGGCGTATTGGATCTTCACTCTCCAAACGCGCTTCCCTATGGGCTTGAACATTGACTGGCAACTAACACATTTTTTGTAAACATTTTTGTGATAGACGTATTATGGTGTAATTAGTTGGTAATACAGATTAAATAAGACAATTGTCATTATATTGGACATTATATTCTTGTCATTATAACCTTTGAACCTATGCCTTATCATGCAAATATTATGCTAATATGTAAGCTTAAATTGTTCTTTGATGTATCTTGTGGATAATACTTCATATTTTATAATGGTTGTATTTCCCTGGTTCCTATGATTTAGGTACACAATCTGTGTTATGCAGTATGTATGTGTAATATGTCTTTAAATTTACTTTTCTTGCACATTTTTTTAATCATGTCTAGAGGTTTTTATTTTTAACTTTTTTTTGTATATAACTTAGTTGCAACACAGCTAGTTTTTTAATCCACCTTGTTCATGTTTTTCCTTGATATAATAGTACCCTTTATTAAGCATTAGTTTAGTTTAATATAGCTTTATTTCGTTTAAATATGCTTGTCCAGTTAGCAGCAATGTATTTTGTTCTGCTGGAATGGTCAATAAAGCTTTGTTATTGTGTTCCTATGTTTGCCCACATCCAAAATTGCCACACTGCCTTTGGTACTTCCTTTTGCCCTTAGATCGGCACTGAGTCGCTCTGTTATGACGTCATCAGGTTCTGATTTTTGGCGCGAAATGGCCCACAGGTAAGAGGGTATATAATGGATGTTATCACATTGTGTTTTATCCTTGAAAAAGAACGCTGCGACGTTCGAAATGCATTGGATGGGTC
>WSYH01002662.1:27528-81826 GCA_036426205.1 Ascaphus truei | reverse complement strand
ACCCCAACCCTCTCTAATAGCGCGTCTGAGATCAGATGCATTGCAAGGTACCCCAACCCTCTCTAATAGCGCGTCTGAAATCAGATGCATTGTAAATTCTTCAGTATTTGGTACAGCAAATAAAAAGTGGGTTATACATTATATACAAGACATTGCATGCACAGTAACAGATAATATATATTATAGGCGTATGTAACAGTTATAGACCAGATTCAAATGTGACAGCTTTAGTTTTGAAAGAACTTAGACTGGTGGCGGCTGTGAGAGTCTCCGGTAGATTGTTCCAGTTTTGGGGTGCACAGTAAGAGAAGGAGGAACGTCCAGATACTTTGTTGAACTTTGGGACCATGAACAGTCATTTGGAGTCAGATCTCAGATGATAAGTGCTGCATGTGGTAGGGGTGAGGAGCTTGTTCAGATAGGTGGGTAGCTTGCCCAGAAACTATTTGAAGGCAAGACAGGAAATGCTCAAAGAATTAGATTGGTCAACACTTGAGTCTAGGCGCAAAGTCCATCTCACTTTTCGCCTGCGCAAGGTACATTTAATTAGTTCATATTAACCCCTTACTCAATTGCAATCATATCTATACGCTTCCACCACCCGAGATATGCAAATAAACATAAGATGTAAAATTAAAATATTTGCCAGGGTCTCAGGTCCTTGTTTATTATAGAAAAAAACTATGCACTTTAACACACAAAAAATCCATTGTAGCAAAATGTGTCCGAAAATGTAAATACTCGCTCCAGGGCGTGCATTAATTTATTCAGAGCCCAAAGCATCACTTATTAAATGTTTTAATATAATAAAAATACAGTGCTTAGATAACAGAAAAGGGATTACAAGAACATACAATTACAATAAATGCAGAACAGTTTCTCAAAATAAAAGGATATAACATAAAATAAAACCCTACACATTACCAGATGTCACATGTTTTCTCCCAGAGAGGTCACTAGTACAGAACATAATATATCACGCGTTTGGTACAAATACGCCTGTGTTGAAATCTAAATCTCGAATACATTGCTATTACTTAAATACATTCTTTTTCCATGGAAACAATATAAGCCCACCCCGTCGTAAATTCTCTGTTAAATTGACAGGTTTATGACGGTAAAAAAAAACCTTTTAGAAACGATGTTTAAACTCCTCTTCAATATCTAAACATATTCATAACTTTCCTTAACTAATACGCACACGTGAGTCGCATCCATACATTCAGGCACTAGCGGCGGACGCAACAAGACTAACGCATCACGGCCGTCTTACCCCTATACCTGAGCGACAAATGAATATCTGTCCCCCAGTATCTGTTAAAGATGCAGTGTGTGGTGTCAGAACGTGCAGTGTGCGATGTCAGAACGTGCAGTGTGCGATGTCAGAACGTGCCACTCTGACACGATTACAGATTTGGAACTTATTATGCGGAGGACATGACATTGCATGATATTCTCATTTTTAATAAACACACTCTTTGGTTTAATACTTTCTTAGCTGCGCCCCCATGAACCGTGCAGCCCCTCCACTCCCCTCCCCCCAGAGAATGCTTTGTAGCTAGCACTAAAAAAATCGTGTTTACAATGTTGTCACAGCGGCCATATTTTATTCCCACCTCTGGCAGACAACTGCCCTTATCACGATACTATCAGCAACATGCAACCCACCTGGCACATCTAGCGCACATTACAGGATAGGCACCCCAAATTAAGCTCTCTTTGAAGACCAGCACAAACCCGGAAAAAGTCCTGACCTGTTACAAACCCAACTGTATTTTTAAAATAAAACTCCAATCACATTAACCCCTGAAGCACCAGATGGATTAAAATACATAATATCTCATGATATTATCATGACAGACCCCTATAAGGTTAAACTGGGGGGCGCAAGATTTTCTGGGGGGGGCGCAGCGTTTACATAGGCCCCGCACTCTTCCCCAAATCATTTAAATTAAATTCTGGGAATCGCGCGCGAGACCTCCTGTAAGGTCCCTGACCGTGACTCCAGCGGCTTCTGGCGACGCGTCATGACGTCGTGTTGCCATGGCAACGTGACGTCAGAACGCTGGAGACAAGGTAAGGAGAGCCAGCAGAGGGGGGAGAGCCGGCAGGGGGCACAGTTTGTGCACCCCTGTGTTATACAGTACGTGGTACACACTCTGCATGTCTCCAGCTGACACTTGTTCTGAGCTTGGCCAGGAGCTTGTTCCACCCATTCAGCTCCTCTGTGCATTAAATAACACTCCCACACAGTGAGCATTATAAAGCTATTACAGCGGAATAGCTTTTCCAATACAAGCAGGAAAGCTCTATTCAGACAAAGCCAGACATTAGGAATACAAGCATTTCTAAATATATGAACACTCTGTAGTCCCACATAACCAGCCAAAAAACACCCTTTTGTAAAGAATCTAGCTTACTTCCTCAAAACACACGTTACCATGCTAAAAAAAGGATTTGAACACTTTAGTTTCTTTGGAAACCGATTGCATTAGGGTCCTCTGAACAGGGGAGTGTTTGGCAATCATTTACCTTTATCCCCTCCTGTTCTTCTGAGAGCCGATAAGGTGAGGGAGAGAGACGATAAGGTGAGGGAGAGAGACGATAGTAACAGTTACAGACCAGATTAAAATGTGAGACAGCTTTAGTTTTGAAAGAACTTAGACTGGTGGCGGCTGTGAGAGTCTCCGGTAGATTGTTCCAGTTTTGGGGTGCACAGTAACAGAAGGAGGAGTGGCCGGATACTTTGCTGAACCTTGGGACCATGTACAGTCTTTTGGAGTCAGATCTCAGATGATAAGTGCTGCGTGTGTATTACGCCGGTGCTGCCCGCAGACCAGACTCGTCCCTTAGACTGAGGTGGGGACGTATATGTGCACGCACCCGCAGCAGAAGGAGCGTGTCGGAGTGTGGTGTTTTGCCGTTGCCAGGCCAGGTGTGAACAGGTGTAGCAATACTTGCCGGTACCGGTACTGAAGAGGCGAAGTGGTTGCCGTTTAGCCAAGGTCGGGGAGAGAGAGAGATCCGGAAGGTCGAGGTCCAAGCTGAGGTCGAGGGATGAAAGAAGCTGCAGGGTCAGGAGGGAGCCGGGATCCAGAGCAGATAAGCACGTCCGCCAAGCCGGGTCGCAACCTGAATGCACGAAGACAAAGGAAGAGCCAGAATAGACGTCTGTAGCAGAGACTATGTCGAGCGGTGTGAGAGAGGCAAAACAGGCATAAAGTACTGTGGCTGACCAATGGGTAGCGGAGGCAGGCCTGGAGGAGCCCTAGGAGCAGTCCAGGATTGGTCTCCATATTAGACTTCCAGGTGGTAAGGTTTAGGGTTAACTAGTAACCAGCATGTGGGTGGGGGGCGTGGCTTCACTGCAAGAGCAGTGAATAAATTAGCTGGTGTTGGTATGCGCTCCGTAACAGCAGGGGATGCGCGCGCAGGAGCAACGGCAGGCACCCGAGCACAAGCCCCGCGCGGGGCAGCGGCAGCCCGACGGGGAGGACGTGGAAGCCCCCCCACCACGGAGGCTGGTTGGGAGCGGCGAGGACGGAGCCGCACGGGAGCAGACAGGTGAGGGGAGGTCACGCTGCGACAGACGTGACCCCTGAGTCCTCACAATACACCCCTTCAGGGTTGGCCTCAGGACGATCGTTCCATGGCTTGGATGGAAACTTTTTCCGGAAGCGTTTAAGAAGCCCTGGTGTGTGGATGTCGTTTAGAGGTACCCAAGACCTCTCCTCGGGTCCGAAACCCTTCCAATGAACCAAGAAATGGACTTTCCCTCTGGAGAGACGGGAATCTAGTATGGTCTGGACCTCGTACTCTTCGTTGCCCTGTATGATCACAGGACCCGGTTTAAGAGTGTGGTCCGGGAATAGAGGGCTAGAGATGAACGGTTTGAGAAGTGATGTATGGAAAACATTAGGAATTCGCATGCTTGGGGGTAGTTGAAGACGGAAGGCCACCGGGTTAACCTGCTCCATGATAGGAAATGGCCCCAGAAACCTAGGAGCCAATTTGGGGGAAGGGGTTTTGAGGCGGATATTTCTAGTAGACAACCAAACCTTGTCCCCTGGTTTGTAGTTGGGTGCAGGTTGGCGACGGCGATCAGCCTGGACTTTAGAAGACAGAGAGGCCGTTTGAAGTGCAGATTGAATTCTAGCCCAAGAGTCCTGTAGGAGGGAGATGTGTTCATCCACAGCTGGAACGCCGGAGGAGATTTTGGAAATATGTAGGCAAGCCGGGTGAAAGCCATAATTAATTAAAAAAAGGTGTCTCACCAGTGGATTCATTCCTTGAGGAATTAAAGGCAGACTCGGCCCAAGAAAGCAATTCTGCCCAGTCATCCTGGGAGTCAGAGACGAAGCACCTTAAATACTTCTCAAGAGATTGACCCTCTCGGTCTGTCCATTAGACTGAGGGTGATAACCCGAAGAGAAGGAGGAAACAATGCCCAGTCTTCTGGTGAAGGACCTCCAGAATCTGGAAACAAATTGAGAGCCACGATCCGATACGATGGACGTGGGTATGCCATGGATCCGGAAAATTTCTTTGGAGAAAATATCGGCTACGGCGGGTGAGGAGGGTAATCCTTTGAGAGAAATAAAATGTGCCATCTTGGAAAACTTATCCACCACTACTAGAATGGTGTTCATGCCATTAGACCCAGGCAATTCGACAATAAAGTCCATGGATATGTGGGACCAGGGGCGTTCCGGGATGGATAAGGACAAAAGAAGACCATGGGGTCTCTGGCGAGGAATCTTGTTGCGTGCACATACCGGACAGGCCCGGGTAAATTCAGAAATAGATTTGGCCATATTGGGCCACCAAAAGGTACGACGGATGAGATCCAAAGTCTTCTTGTAGCCTGGGTGTCCTGCCGAACGGAAAGCATGTCCCCATTCCAGAATCTCCGGAATAAACTTGGCCTCCACGTATAAGGTGTCCTTCGGGATCTCAAGATCGCTAGGAAGGTGACTTTGAGACTTGATGATTGTTACGCCGGTGCTGCCCGCAGACCAGACCCGTCCCCTGTGCTGAGGTGGGACGTAGGGATACACGCACCCGCAGCAAAGGGAGCGCGTCCGGAGTGTGGTGTTAGTGTTGCCAGGCCAGGTATAGTAATGAAGACAATACTTGCCGGTACCGGTAGTAGAGGAGGTGTAGTATTTGCCGTTGCCAAGATCAGGGATACCGGGGAAGCCCAAGCCCAGGGCGCTGCCAGTGAGGAGGTATATAAATGTAGGCTACTTCTTGGATCAGTATTGTAGAGATGGGGGAGCGATTTCAAACTGCACTCTCTACTGGTTTTAGTAACCCCTACATCTTGCGGTTTCACCGCAAAGGCTTGGGGGGAGGACCTTACATCGAGCTGCTAACTGCGCTTGACGGTATAGTGGGGGCGTAATCTGCGGGGGTCGCGGTCCGGACCCTGTCTGAAGTATGACGGACTGGCGTGAGTAAGTGTCAAAATTTATCCGCCATGGGCTGGTTATGCTGAAAGCAGATTAGAGAGAACGTGTGAGTGTTGAAGTTGGTCTGGTCTGCTCTTGTGGGCTCGACATAATTGTCAAGATTCTTGAAAGTAGACGTGGCGAGAATCCTCTCATGTGGAAGGATAGTCTCCAACGATTCCTCTGGCCTCTCTTCAGAAGAATGTATACGGGAGAGTGCGTCTGCCTTTACGTTCTTGGTCCCGGGAATATAGGACAGATGAAAATCGAATCGAGAAAAAAGAAGAGCCCAACGAGCCTGTCGTGGACCAAGGCGTCGAGCGTTCTCTATGTAAAGAAAGTTCTTGTGGTCCGTGAGAATAGTAAAAGGCTCTTTTGACCCCTCCAGCAGGTGTCGCCACTCTTGAAGAGCCATCTTCACGGCCAGAAGTTCCCTGTTACCCACGTCATAGTTCCTCTCGGCAGACGAGAATTTCTTGGAAAAATCTGCACAGGGATGTAACTTATCTTGGGGCGTGGGTCTCTGGGAAAGAACGGCACCAGCGCCCCAATCAGAAGCGTCGACCTCGAGGACGAAGGGAAGTTCGATGTTGGGATGACGGAGAATAGGTGCGGATATAAAGGCTTCCTTGAGTGTCTCGAAGGCGGAGATAGCCTCGGGTGACCAAGCAGAAGGATCAGCTCCTTTTTTGGTGAGTGCAGTGAGGGGTGCCACAATGGTGGAAAAACTCTGTATAAACTTACGATAGTAATTAGCGAACCCTAAAAAACGTTGTATGGCCTTGAGAGAGTTGGGTCTTGGCCATTCAGTGACTGCTTGAAGTTTACCGGAGTCCATCATAAACCCCTCATCGGAAATGATATACCCCAGGAACGGAGTAGAGGTCGTATGAAAGGTGCACTTCTCCAGTTTGGCGTACAAATGGTGTTCACGGAGATGGGAAAGGACGTAAGAGGTGTGGCGTATATGGTGCTGGAGATCTTTGGAAAAAATCAGGATATCATCCAAGTATACAATAACAAAAATATTGAGTACCTTACGAAAGACGTCGTTGATGAAATCCTGGAAGACAGCGGGAGCATTACATAAGCCGAAAGGCATTACTAGATATTCGTAGTGTCCACTACGCGTGTTGAAGGCCGTCTTCCATTCATCCCCCTTCCTGATGTGCACCAGGTTATAGGCACCACGTAGATCCAACTTGGAAAAAATCTTGGCCCCCTGTAATTTATCGAACAGTTCGGTAATAAGGGGAAGGGGGTAACGATTTTTAATAGTGATGTGGTTTAAACCCCTGTAGTCGATGCAAGGCCTCAACGACCCGTCCTTTTTCTTGACGAAGAAAAACCCAGCCCCTGCTGGGGAATTGGAGTGATGAATAAAGCCTTTCTTGAGATTCTCCTGGATATATTCATCCATAGCGTGAGATTCTGGTAACGACAAGGGTAGGTCTTGGACTTGGGTAGGGAGTAACCTGGAACTTGATCGATCGGACAATCGTAAGTACTGTGTGGCGGCAAGAGGTCTGACTGTACCTTATTGAAAACGTCCCGGAATTGATGGTAAACGGAAGGTAGAATAACTTCGGGAACAGAGGTATTGGCCAGCAGTTGATGAGTCTCGTCTGACCTCGGCCTCCAGGAAATGGGGGCAGAGGAAGTCCAGTCAATGAGAGGATTGTTAAGCTGTAGCCAAGGAAGACCAAGGGTGATGGGTATCCAAGGAGCGTGAATGGCATCGAGAACTAAGATCTCCTTGTGCAGATGTGAGGACAGAAGCAAGGGAGCTGTCTCTAAGGAGATGTGGGCCGGGGTAAGAGGACGTCCATCAATACCGACGAGTGCGATGGGAACCTTCTTTCTCACGAGTGGTATGCGGTTTAACCTGGCGAATTCAAGATCCACAAAGTTTCCTCCAGCTCCAGAGTCAATGAAAGCGGCGGTAGAAGTCTTGAACTTATCGCCTGAAAGGGAGACTGGAAATGTAAGTTTCTTAGGGAGTTCACCTTTAGAAAGGGGACGTGGAGACATTACACCCAGAGAGAGCCCCTCTGTACTCACTGGTTGTTCCCGTCCCGGACGCAGTGGACACTCCCGAACCAGATGTTCCATGGATCCGCAGTAGAAACACAATCCCCCGGCGTGGCAGAACTGCCGTATCGGTGTGCGGATGCGTTGTACCCCCAATTGCATTGGCTCTGGCAACTCCAGTGCAGGAGTGTTGCTGGGAGTACTGGAGAACGGAACTTGAAAGTTATGGACGCGAGTGCGCTGACGCTCTGAGCGGCGTACCTGGATACGTTGATCCACTCGGACAGCCAAATCAATGAGGACCTCCAATTGATCCGGCCTGGATTGGCGAGAGAGTTCATCCTTGATGGGATCTGCCAGGCCTTGCCAGAACACGGAGACGAGAGCCTCTTGTCCCCAGTTAGTCTCGGCTGCTAGAGTCCGGAATTCTACAGCATACTGCATCACCATTCGCCGTCCCTGAGTGATCTGGAGGAGAGAAACAGATGCCATCTCCCGACGAGCGGAAGAATCGAATACTTGTTGAAACTCGGCTTTAAATGCCGGGTAATCTTGGGTAAGGTCAGAACGTCGCTCCCAAACCGGGGAAGCCCAAGCCAGGGCGCTGCCAGTGAGGAGGTTATAAATGTAGGCTACCTTCTTGCGATCAGTATTGTAGAGATGGGGAGCCATTTCAAACTGCACCTCATACTGGTTTAGGAAACCCCTACAATCTTGCGGTTCACCTGCATAAGGCTTGGGGGGAGGAATCCTTACATCTGAGCTGCTAACTGCGCTTGCGGAGTGGGGGCTTACATCTGGCGGGGTCGCGGTCGGTACCCTGTCTGAGAGTACTGCGACCTGGCGTGTAAGTGTCACAATTTTATCCGCCATGGCCTGGTTATGCTGAAGCAGATTAGAGAGAAACTGTTGAAGTTCGGTCTGGTCTGCGTCTTGTGGGCTCGACATAATGTTACGCCGGTGCTGCCCGCAGACCAGACCCGTCCCCTGTGCTGAGGTGGGACGTAGGGATACACGCACCCGCAGCAAAGGGAGCGCGTCTGGAGTGTGGTGTTAGTGTTACCAGGCCAGGTATAGTAATGAAGACAATACTTGCCGGTACCGGTAGTAGAGGAGGAGTAGTATTTGCCGTTGCCAAGATCAGGGATAGGAGAGTTGTGGATGACCGAAGGTATAAGCCGTGTTACAGGGATGCCAGAAGTCACGAAGTCCAAGTAGAGCCGAAGTCGAGAGCCAGAGGGGGTAGTCGTCCAATCCGCGTCAATACCTGAGGAGTCGCTGAGAGAGTAGTCAAATGCTTCCATACAGAACTATGTTGAGCGACGAGTGATGGGAAGCACAGGCATAATAAAGCTGGGCAGGCCAATGGGAAAAGGGGGCAGGCCTGGAGGACTGCAAGGAGTCCTCCCTGATAGGAGGGAGGTGTTACAGCCCAGCTGAGTGTAATCATTGATTTGCATGGAACTGTGTGATGCTTGGGGGCAACGCCTCACTGCAGGAGCAGTGGTTAAAAGTGCTCTGTTAGGCGTGTGCTCTGTAAGCTGGGAATGCATGCACATAACGTCTGAGGCTGGCGTGCGTGTAGGTGTGCGTGCAGGAGGGCGTGGGCGCGCCCGGCGCTGAGCAGAGGAATCGCCGAGGGGAGTGATCCCGCGACGGCGGCAGGGGCGAGGAGCCGTGGAGGACGGTAAGGCAGGATTGTTTTGTGGGTCCAGGGGCTCCCTGCGGAGAGGGGGTGCTCTGTGTGGGAAGCGAGGAGAACGCCGATTCCTGACAATGATCTTCTCAAGATTCTTGAATGTAGCGACCGCGAGGATCTTTTGTTTGGGAAGGATAGACTCTGTAGTTTTCTCTGGTCTCATCAGAAGAATATTGCCTAGAGAGAGCATCCGCCTTGACGTTCTTAGTGCCGGGAATGTAGGACAAAATAAAATTAAACCTGGGAAAAAATAACGACCAGCGGGCTTGGCGGGGGCCTAAGTGACGGGCATTCTCGATGTATTAAAGATTTTTGTCGTCCGTGAGAATAGTGAACGGCTCTTTTGACCCCTCCAACTGATGCCTCAATTCCTGAAGGGCCAACTTGACGGCCAAAAGTTCTCTATTGCCCACATCGTAGTTCCTCTCAGCTGGGGAAAACTTCTTCGAGATAAAACCGCAAGGGTGAAGTTTATCCTGGGGAGAAAACCTTTGGGATAGAACGGCGCCGGCCCCGCAGTCCGAAGCGTCTACCTCTAGGATGAAAGAAAAATTGGTGTCCGGGTGTCGACGGATGGAAGCTGAGACAAATGCTTGTTTCAGTGTTTCGAAAGCTGTGACTGCTTCAGGAGACCAAGACGATCCTTTTTGAGTCAGTGCTGTGATCGGGGCGATGATGGAGGAGAAGTTACGAATAAACTTCCGGTAATAATTGGAAAAGCCTAGGAACCGCTGAATAGACGGTAGGGAGTCGGGTTGCGGCCAATCTATTACGGCTTTAAGTTTCTCAGGATCCATGGCCAATCCCGTGTTGGAAATAATATATCCGAGAAAAGAGGTGGTAGACTGGTGAAAGAGATATTTCTCCATGTTGGCAAACAAACGGTTCTCTCGGAGGCGGGAGAGTACAAACTTGGTATGGATGATATGGTCCTGTAGATTCTTGGAAAAGATAAGGATGTCATCCAGATAAACAATTACAAAACGATTAGGGTCATCCCGAAAGATGTCGTTGATAAAGTCCTGAAAAAACGCCGGAGCATTGCATAATCCGATAGGCATCACGAGATACTCGTAGTGGCCGCTACGGGTGTTGAAGGCGGTCTTCCATTCGTCGCCCTCCCGGATGCGAATAAGATTATACGCCCCGCGAAGGTCAAGCTTGGAGAACACGTTAGCACCTTGAAGTCTGTCGAATAATTCAGAAATGAGAGGAAGTGGTTAACGGTTCTTCACCGTGATGCGGTTCAGTCCCCTGGTAATCTATACACGGTCTGAGAGTACCGTCCTTTTTCTTGACGAAAAAGAAACCAGCTCCTGCGGGCGAATTGGAGTGCTGAATAAAACCCGTTTAAGGTTCTCACGGATATATTCGTTCATGGCTTCCATCTCAGGAAGAGAGAGGGGGTAGGATTTGGATTTGGGCAATGTGTATCCAGGTATCAAGTCTATAGGACAATCGTAAGGTCTGTGAGGAGGTAGTAGTTTGGATTTGATCTTGCAGAAGACATCCAGAAAAGCAGCATACGGAGCGGGCAACCCTCCCCTAGGGTTGGATGCATTGGCCAGCAGTCGAGGCGGAAGTACGGCTGGTTGGAGACGGCTCCTCCGACCTCGACCTCCAGGCAATAGGATCTTGGGATGTCCAGTTGATGAGAGGATTGTGCTTCTGCAACCAAGGTAAGCTGAGAGTAACTGGAGTTCCGGGAGCGTGGATTACATCAAAGGCCAAGGTCTCCTTGTGGGAATGAGAAGAAAGGGTGATGGGGCAAGTCTCCAAGGAAATGTATGCCGGGGTGAGCGGACGCTCGTCGGTCCCGACCAAGGCAACAGGAGACTTCTTCCTAACGAGGGGAATCTGGTTCTGTTCAGAGATGGTTTGGTCCATGACATTTTCTCCCGCGCCGGAATCGATAAATGCCGCAGTGGAGGTGCGGAAGGTGGGACCCGAGAGAGGGACAGGAATGGTTAATTTTTTGGGAAGTTCCTTCCTGGAAAGGGGACAAGGAGATTTAGCACCCAGGGAGAGCCCCTTCCTACTCACTGGGTTTGGTCGTTTCCCGGATGTAGTGGACATTCATGGACCAGATGCTCGGAGCATCCGCAGTAATAAAATAATCCACCAGCTTGGCGAGCTTGCTGTATCGGTGTCCGGGAACGCTGGACTCCACTTTGCATCGGCTCCGGAGCCTCCAAAGCGGGTAACGGGGAGACGACAGGTCCTGTGGTTGGAGAGAATCTGGGAAAAGGAGCACGGAAGGGTGTAAATCGGGGAAGCTGGCGTTGGACTTGGCGTACTTGAAGACGCTGATCCACTCGATTGGCTTGGGAGATGAGTTCCTCCAGAAGCCCTGGCCTGGGTTGTGAGGCGAGCTCGTCCTTGACGGAATCCGTTAAGCCTCGCCAGAAGACTGCGACTAAAGCCTCCTGGTCCCTTCGTGTCTCAGCTGCTATGGTCCTGAACTCCAAGGCGTGCTGGGCCACGAAAAGACGTCCCAGAAAAAGTTCAAGCAAAGAGTCAGAGGCAGTTTCTTGGCGTGCAGGGGTATCGATGACCTGTCATCTAAAGGCCGCATAGTCGTGGGTGATATCGGGATGTAGTTCCCAAATCGGGGAGGCCCATGCCAGTGCTTTCCCTGTAAGCAGGCTGTACACATATGCCACTTTCTTGCGACCAGTGGAGTACTGCTGTGGAGCCATCTTAAACTGAATCTCGCACTGATTGAGAAAACCGCGACAGACGTGCGGATCCCCCGCATACGGTTTAGGTGCCGGGATCTTCGGGCCGGTTCTGGCGACAGTGGCGTGCGGCCCCAGGTGGTGCCTGAAAAGATACGTCCTGTACCTGTTGAGTGAGGAGAGCCATTTGGTCAGTTAGAGCCTGGACTTGTTGATGCATGGCCGTCATCATGGAGGCCATGTCAGTCTGGTCTGCGTCTTGTGGGCTCGACATAATGTTACGCCGGTGCTTCCCGCAGACCAGACTTGTCCCTTCTACTGAGGTGGGGACGTATATGTGCACGCACCCGCAGCAGAAGGAGCGTGTCCGGAGTGTGGTGTTTTGGCGTTGCCAGGCCAGGTGTGAACAGGTGTAGCAATACTTGCCGGTACCGGTACTGAAGAGGCGAAGTCGTTGCCGTTTAGCCAAGGTCGGGGAGAGAGAGAGATCCGGAAGGTCGAGGTCCAAGCTGAGGTCGAGGGATGAAAGAAGCTGCAGGGTCAGGAGAGAGCCGGGATCCAGAGCCAGATAAGCACGTCCGCCAAGCCAGGTCGCAACCTGAATGCATGAAGACAAAGGGAGAGCCAGAATAGACGTCTGTAGCAGAGACTATGTCGAGCGGTGTGAGAGGCAAAACAGGCATAAAGTACTGTGGCTGACCAATGGGTAGCGGAGGCAGGCCTGGAGGAGCCCTAGGAGCAGTCCAGGATTGGTCTCCATAATAGACTGCCAGGTGGTAAGGTTTAGGGTTAACTAGTAACCAGCATGTGAGCGGGGGGCGTAGCTTCACTGCAAGCGCAGTGAATAAATTAGCTGGTGTTGGTATGCGCTCTGTAACAGCAGGGGATGCGCGCGCAGGAGCAACGGCAGGCACCAGCCCTGCGCGGAGCAGCGGCAGCCCGACGGGGAGGACGGGCAAGCCCCCCACCACGGGGCGAAAGCCAGATTGGAATTGGCTAGGGAAATTTGTCTTAGAATAGTAATCGCTTAATTGGGAATGGACACATTTTCCCATGACTTTGGATAGGATTGGGAGAAGGGAGATGGGCTTGTAGTTTGAGACAGTGTTTTTTTGTCCCACTTTTGAAGTTTGGGACAATTCTGGCAGTTTTGCAGGTCTTAGGGTTATGGCCTGCAGACAGGATAGAGTTGACTATGGAAGCAATTGGTTTGAGGCCACGAGAAAGAACAAAGTGGAGGTAAAAAAGCAGGTTCATACTGCCTGAGGTAGGTAATGCTGCATGGAGCTGTTTTGAGCCAAGTGTGTGCAGACTAAACAGCAGGGGTGCGCCTTTACCTTGTGAAATGTTTTTCTGAATTGCAATGCTTGGGTCTATGCAGTGGGCTGAGTTAGTAGAAGTGCAGGAGGTAGTTGTGTGCAGTCAGTGTTGGGAGAGGCTGTAGTGAAATAAATTGTAAAGGGGTGGGGGATTAAATAGTGCAGGCAAACAGCAGGGATCATAGTGTGGTCAGAGTAGCTCACTGTTTGTTGCCTTGTGTAGAAGAGTTTGCAGAAAGATGCAGTCCCAAGTCACCTCTAGGCAAACTATAGTCTAACTATATATTCTCACTTAAAAGCTCACTTTAACATGCCTCAATATATAGTGCTAATGCAGGGGGGGGGGGTATTGGTTTTATACAGCTATAGCAGTCCCATGACCCTCCCCCCATCCTAATAAATTGGCTTTTTCCAGTTGGTCAATTAGCAACACACAGTTTAAAAAAAAAAAAAAAAAATCACCGTTTTGATATTCCCACATACCAAAATATCATTACTAAAGGCCGCTGCGTAATTCTTTTAAAACAGGATCGGTTACATTGTTGGGGGGTATTTCTGAGTACGGTCTCAGGATCGGTTACATTGTTGGGGGGTATTTCTGAGCACGGTCTCAGGATCGGTTACATTGGTGGGCGGTATTTCTGAGTACGGTCTCAGGATCGGTTACATTGTTGGGCGGTATTTCTGAGCACGGTCTCAGGATCGGTTACATTGTTGGGGGGTATTTCTGAGCACGGTCTCGGGAAGGGTTACATTGTTGGGGGGTATTTCTGAGCACGGTCTCCGGATCGGTTACATTGTTGGGGGGTATTTCTGAGCACGGTCTCAGGAACGGTTACATTGTTGGGGGGTATTTCTGAGCACGGTCTCAGGAACGGTTACATTGGGGCACGGTATTCTGAGTGGTCTCAGGATGGTTACATGTTGGGCGGTATTTCTGAGTACGGTCTCAGGATCGGTTACATTGTTGGGGGGTATTTCTGAGCACGGTCTCCGGATCGGTTACATTGTTGGGGGATATTTCTGAGCACGGTCTCGGGAAGGGTTACATTGTTGGGGGATATTTCTGAGCACGGTCTCCGGATCGGTTACATTGTTGGGGGGTATTTCTGAGCACGGTCTCGGGAAGGGTTATATTGTTGGGGGTTATTTCTGAGCACGGTCTCGGGATCGGTTAAGTTGCTGGGGGGTATTTCTGAGCACGGTCTCGAAGGGTTACATTGTTGGGGATTATTTCTGAGCACGGTCTCAGGATCGGTTACATTGTTGGGGAGTATTTCTGAGCATGGTCTCAAGAAGGGATACATTGTTGGTGGCCCTTGAGGACTGGAGTTTGCCACCCCTGGCATACCTTACTGTGCATCTGTCTTGTGTTGCCCAAATACATTTACATGTGGCATGTACCCTTTTTAAAGTGCCATTTGATGCTCACTAAATGTTATAGGGCTGACATGCTAGTAACCTCTGATGTCCAATAAATGTTAACTATTTGTTGCCTGCGTCTAGAGATGACGGACATAGTTTCATCATCTGACCATGTGATTGTCGCACTTGTTACTGCGCCTGCAAGTCTGTGGCGCTCAGGTGCCTTGTGCATTCCAGGACTGCAGAGGTTATGTGGCCAGTATATTGATTCACAGCTATAAACCTTACAAAATAAAAAATACGTGTGTGTGTGTGTGTGTTGCCATCACTGTCCTCTAGGGGCTGTAACAGTGCAGTAAGTGTGCTTTCCAGTCCACATAGAGTTAATTCCTGAAAGAGAATCCAGCAGCAGCTGCTAAGTAATTGAGTTAATCAGACTCCTTGACTGAATGAGGAAGTGTTTTAAAAGACACAGGAAGCTGCCAGACAGAGAGACTGTTTCCCCCCAGAGAAGGGGGGGAGATAGAAGTGCTCCCCAGCTGCGGAAGCTGGTTACAGAGGAGTTTCTCTGGACTCAACGTGGGGCTGAGTTCCCCTAGGAAGAATGGACGACAAGGCCGTGCTGAAGCAGGATGTCTGCTCCAAAGGACTGACAGATAAGGCCGCGCTGATCCGCGCTCCTGCTCTGCCTCGTCTGCTCAAACTGGAGCTTTTTGTGTGTCCTGGCAGGTGAGGCAGTGAGCGCGCTTTGGGGACGAGGTGGAACGGAGGCGTGGTGGGAGGCGGGGCTAGTCCCTCGCTCCCATTGGATGTGAGTGGTCACGTGACCGCTCCTCCGCTCCCCTGAGCGGCAAATTTTAAATATGCCTGTCTCCTCAGAATTTCTCAGCCTCCACACGCGTGCGGAAGCGTGCGGAAGCGTGCGGAAGCAGCTGCTAAAGCCGCGCTGATGACAGATGCAGGGGATAAGTGCATCGGCTCCTCTCAGCACAGCCTGCTGTACTATGTCCCAGGCCTTAGAGAAAACACTTTATTGTTATGCAGAGACTGTGTTACCTTGTTGCATATGCCAGGGCATGTTTTGGCTTGGGAACCAGCTTAGCTGGCCATGCCGGTAGTGAGGGCCAAAGCTATGGTGTAGTTGGCTTTCCCTAAAGGGAATAGGTGTTATATTTTTGTTTTGATTTAAAGGGACGGTGGGCCTGTTGGCATATGATTTAATCCCTGTAAATAAACCCCACGTGAGAGAAGTACGATGTTTCCTGCCTTTAACTGGGACTAAAAGATGCTACAACGTGGTTTCGGCATTGATTGATGTATGTATGTAGTGCTATTCCATAAGGCACCTTCGTGCTGTTCCCATTCATTTTACCGGCCTGTATTAGGTTGTGTATATACTAAGCTGTACTGGAAGGTGTCTTGTGCAGTACAGCAGTGTATTAAATATGGCTTTAATTGTTCTACACATGAATAGTCCTAGTTCTGCATACCAGCTATAGTCATACATGGCTCGTATGGGGTTGGCCTAGGCTCCCACACCGTAGCTCACAGGGGGTATTCAGCTGAGAATGTGCAGGACAAACAAACGGAAAAACACAGACTTTATTTTATTGAGAAATGTGTATTTTATTCACCGGTATGCATGTCAAAGGTTACATGGGTTGTTGGCATGTAGGGCTGTATGTACTAAACAATGCTAAGTCTTGAGGCACCCTACTGCCCATTTAAAGGTGCCGTAAGACTTGGCACATACTGGTCAATCTGGGCGAGGCTGCCTATGCTATCGGTGTTTGGGACCCTACCAGCATCTCCAATTCTGGAATCTTGCAAATGGCAAATCTCTAGCAGACCAACCTCATTGGGGAACTCTCAGTGATAATGTGATCATCTTCCCCCTCCCCCCCACTCCATCTCCCTTCAGTGCCAGAGGTGGCTCCCCCTCTCTCCCTTCAGTGCCAGAGGTGGCTCCCCCCCCTCTCCCTTCACTGCCAGAGGTGCCCCCCCCCCTCCCTTCACTGCCAGGGGTAGCTCCCTCTCCCCCCCCCTCATTACCAGGGTTAACTCCCATGCCTTCCTTTGCAATGTGCTGTGGGTGCCGCCGACCGTTAAAGGAACATGTTGGTATAAGTAATGTGGACATGCATTGCTTTACACACACACACACACACACAATATATTGATATGCTTTGCTCTGCCTTAGTACTGTATGTGGGTTTTGCGCTGTTCTGTTTGTGTTCTGTATATAGGTGCGCATAGCCCTGCACATACTTAGCATATGGATAGAAATGACTGCACAGTTATATAGATATACATGGCGGCTCTGCAAGTATACAGTGTATAGACATACATCGCCCTGCTTGTATTCTGTATATAGGTACACCTTGCTCTGCATCGCTGCCCCTCCAGGGCTGAAAGGGTTCATCTGAAATATCCCCTCCTCCATCACCTCCTAAGAGTGGAGTTTGAGGAACAGGAGGCCGGACACAGCCGGGAACAGCATGCTGGGGAGGAGGGAGGGAGCGTGACTGCACTGGAACATCTTCACAGTCACCGGGGCCCCGGGGAGGATGGCCTGCTCACCCAGTGTGCACATGCGCTCCGTGGCACAACCTTTCACCGAGTAGGTGACGTTTGTGGTACCTGTCGGAAAAAGAGGAGGGTGACAAAGTGACACACACAGAAGATACCTTTAACCCGGGGGTGCGTTCCCACCCCCTTTTTCTGGGGAGGCGCGGGCGGCTGCAGGTGCCCTGTGCTCTTCCCTGAGGCATTTAAATTAAATGCCGGGGGACCGCGCAAGGTCTCTGCAACTTCAACTTACCGGGATTCAGCTGGCTTCTGGCCACGACGTCGCCATGAGTCAAATTATGCTCAAATGATGCTGCGGTGTCACGTGACCCTGGCGTCATTTCACGCCAGGTCACGTGGGGGGGGGTGCGATTTCTGGAGCTGACACCTGGGGGGGGGGGAGGGGGGCGGCGCAGCCAATAAACTGTGCACCCCTGCTTTAACCCACTGTCACCATCCTCTGTCAATATCTGTCACGCCGCTTTAAGGGGTGGCCTTAGGATTCTTGGGCCCCGGGCAAGAGAGTCATTGGGGGCCCCTTAGAGGTTTGAATTCGATGACCTATAAGCAACTTAGTAAGTCAGGTATTTCTGATTTAAATGTTACTTTACCCTGCCGATGAAGCGACAATGAAAGTATCATAATTACACTTTACATAATACATGTAACATTGTATCAACACCGCACTCTAAAAGTTCAATAGTTATAAAAGATCTTGTTAGGTGGTAGATAAAACCCATATTAACTTCACCTAATAAAACATTTGCAAAATGTGGGTGCCCCCTACAGTGTGGGACCCGGGCAGGTGCCCGCTTTGCCCTTACCAAAGCCCAGTCGGCAGGCTCCAATCGCGCATGCGTGGTTGGTATGTGTCAATTGCGCATTAGTGGCGGGCAAATGCCGATCGCGTATGCGCCGTCAGGGCTCGCCGTTGACGCATGCGTGAGCTTTGGTCCCGGGTTTTTCCGGGACAACTCTGGTCACCCTACTTATTGGCCCATGTGACAAGGAAGCTGAAACCGGTAGAAGACACCGGCACCCCCTTTGGAGGCAAGTATCACCAGAAGCAGGGTGTCCCCAGAGCTGAAATGAATGGGGTTCAGTGCCAGAGACCCCCTGCTTCAATTCTGTATTAAAAGAATGATGGGAAAAAATCCCAGCTTGGATTGCTTCTGTAAGACAGTTTGCGAACGCCCGTGTGGGCGCCAGAGCTGTTTGAGAGGCTTCCTTGCGTGTGGTAAATCTGGAGCATTTTTCCTGCGCAGCTGGGGGACTATGACTAGTTACCGGTTTTGACGGTGGCGGTGTAACTGATGCACTTGTTCTCTGCTCCGGTGCAGTCGGTGTTGGTCTTAGCCTTGCAGTTCTCCGTTTGCTCATAACAAGCCGGACAGCTCACACCGTTACTCGTGGTGTTCTTAGATGGCACTGGGGAGAGAGAGCAGAACACGGCACTCAAACCAGGGCAGCCATTTTTGCAGAGGGCGACCACATTTTTTTTTTTTTTTATGTGGGTGTGCAAGTCTCTTACAGCAAGAGTGGCCACCAACAGGTCAGTTCTACAGGACTCCTGCTTCAGCACAGGTGCGTTGACAGCCACTGATTGCGCACCTGTGCTGAAGCAGGAGGAAATCCTGAAGACATGTTGGTGGCCTGTTTGAGGTTTTAGAGCAGTGTGCACAAACTTTCCCTGCTGCGCCCACCATGCCTGCTCACCAGCCTCCCCCCCCCCCTTACCTTCTCTCCGGTGTCAAATGATGCCGCGTGGGTCACGTGGCGTCACGTTGCCATGCCAACGTGATGTCACATGATCCCTCGGCATCATTTGCCACCGTGTTGCCATGGCGACGCGTCGCCGAAGGTAAGTGAAGTGGCAGAGGCCACACGCGATCCCCCGGCATTAATTTAAATGCCTTGGGGGAAGAGCGCGGGGCCTCTGCAACCGCCGCGCCCCCCAGTTTGTGCACCCCCTTGTTTAGCGCACTGGAAACGATAGGCTGATACTGGTCTGTCAGTTCAGAGAAAGCTAAATGTTTGAGAACGACTGCTGGCCCGTTCCAGAGGAAGGTCCCCCACAGGTTACGCCCTCATTGAAGGACTTTATTAAACATCAGAATATCCTGCAATGTCAAATCCTCTGCGTAATTATTGTTACAAACTGCCAGGCAGAGAGATTCCTTAGCACACAACGGCGCTGACACAGGAGAGGGATCAAAACACCCGGACAACACTGACCTGAAGGGCCGCCTGCTTAAAGTACTGCTGAGACTTTGGGGTGGTAGGGGGTTTCCTCCCAGTCCTGCAGAGAGGGGCTGGGGAAGCGAGTGAGCCCTTACACAGGGATAGGTGTTTATTTTGTTTTAGTATGCTGTACAGAGTTTAAAGGAACAGGCTCAAAGCCAGGGTTTCATTTCACCCAAATCGGTCTCCATTAGCATACCACTGCACCCATCTCTTACCGGTAGGAAGTGCAGTTTCATTTTTATATTAACCTGTTTGATGCACGTGGTGTACTTTGGTAGTCACGGGTATCCAAGGGTTTAATGTCATTTCTACCACAGGGTTATGTCATAATTTATATTAGAAATATGACATTTACCCTCCCCCACATGATTGTGATGCGTTAATTAACATGTAATAATCGGTTGCACTAATTACAGCATAGCGACTTGTCTAAAAATACCTCACCGGGAGAATATTACCGCAATCTTAATGACTTGGGTCATAAAATTGCTGCAATGCCGCCGGAATTTTTTCCCCGCGATTGCGATATTAACTATTTTTTAGCAGAGTTTGATGACTCGCGACCGTAGCTGTTAGTATATAATGTGTAATGTTGATGATACTCACAGGTTGGGATGACGGGAATGCACTGGTTGGTTTTACAGCACGCTGTCACACTCATTTGCTGTGTGGTGGGTGCGGTCATACTGAACGTCTGTTCACAATCCTTTGTTACCCCGCAGGACTTGATGAAAACCTTCTTCACGGACGCCACTGAGGTGTGAGAGAGGTGGGAGAAGAACAGGTCAGGTAGGTCACTTGCCAGTGTCATGGCAATATTACTGGTGCAAAACACTGTCTGCCTCATGCACTAAGCGCCAATAGAAAAAAATCGCCAGGCTTTTTAAATAGCCATTTTTTACAGCGTTGCTATCACGGTATGCAGAAAGCCCCGAATACCTGTGATAGTAACCTTTTACATTTTCTTACTAGTGTAGATGTGCAGCGGGTCTCCGGAGCAGAACCGCATTGATTTGAGGTCCGCGGACCCCCTGCTTCCCGAGTTACAGGCCCCGTTATGGGGTGCCAGTATCTCCTATGCATTGAAATGTCCCAGTCACGTGACGTGAGACATTTACTTTCATAGGACTTTAACCTTACTTAACATCACGTTAACACTATGTGGCTTAACAGAGCTTTGAGGATCGGGGCTGTAGTTTCCTCTCAAGTGCCACTTTTATCTTCTTAAGTACATGTAGATTTTCTCTATGGCTTTCACTTCTTTTTGTCTACAAATACTGTATTAGTCTTAATCTTTTACATCCTCTATAACAAGGTAGATTTAACCAATTACGTTTTTACAAGCAATAATTAGGACATGGACTGTTACGTTTATTGGGGTAGATAAAATAGGATTCATAGCCTTGGGAATGCTTATGTGGATCATATACCTTTGCTGAAAGTGAACAGTGACTCAACTATTAGGTATTCAGCCTCATTTATAAAAAAAAAACAAAAGCTTAGGGCAGAATAGAAAGACAAAAATTGCAGTTTCCATGAAGACACTTCTTAGTTATTTTAGCCAAAAGGTCTGTCATTCAAACGAAATCATGCCTTGCTCTCTTCTTTCACTTGGCAAATAGTTCTGTGACATCTAAACAATGGCTAGTATACACATGCAATATGTGTCAAGTGTCAGGGGAGTGAAAATTAATCATGCTCACGAAACAATGAACGCAACAGCAAAACGAACCTGTTAAGTGACTTCTGTACCATAGTTATCTACGTCAGACAGGGAAAGCACAATCATTTTTTTTAAGAAGCAGTAGTGTTTTGTGTGTGTCTATACTGATATAGTAAGTTGTTCTTAATATTTATATGCATCATAAATTCAACCATTTACATGCATAGGAGATACTGGCACCCCATAACGGGGCCTGTATAACGGGAAGCAGGACGTTCCCGGACCTGAAATCAACATGGTCCTGCTCTGGAGACCCCCTGCTCATCTACACTAGTAAGAAAATGTATATTAAAATATGTAATAAGCACCAAAACACAACCCACCCCCTGTACCCCCATATAAAACAATATTTTATTTTTTTTACACACAGGATTAATACCACAGGCCGGCGGGGGTCCCTGGGTGATCCCCGTGGGTCCCCACTGGCCTGTGGTACCATTCCTGTATTTAAAAAATAAAAACATGGCCTACATTTCAATAAATACACATACAGTAATGGGCAAAATAACTATTATCCAAATATAGATAATAGATTATTTGCCCATTATTAAATACACCATTAGCCAGCCAGCGTAAATAAAACCGTTCTACTTACCCCTGCCATTATGAAGGGCGTCCTTGTCCACATACTGCAGGGCCATGTCCTCCGTTGCCAGAAAGAATACATAACAAAATGCATTCTAATGGCCTAACCCCTTAATCACCTTAGCGGTTAATAATCGCTATAGTAACTAAGGGGTTAACCCACCCTGCCCCGCTACCCACCCGGGAGGCCTAACCACCCACTCCAGACCCACTATACCCACCCTGTACCCATTGAATTGCATAGTGGTACATCATACCCATATAATATGGGCATAAGCCACTATAGCACTCAATGGGCACCCTAATCAAAATACATGAAGTCCCAAAAGACACAATAAGAAAACATACACAAATACCTAAACACTCCAATTCAATAAAAACACTAGTCAACAAATGCAATTAATAAAAGCACTAACCACCAAGGGCCAAATACCACATTCACCCACCCACGCTACCCACAATAAGCATGGCACTGGTGGTTAACCCCCTTCATTACTTTAGCGGTTAGCCGCTAAGGTAATGAAGTGGGCTGTAAATGCCTTTTTCCTTCATGGGATTGATGCCTGGGGTCTCCGGTGGTGATATTAATGGATGTCCGCTCCGGAGACCCCGGCATCAATCTGATGAAGTGCCGTCTCGCCGCTCATCGGCAGCTTCTCCCCACCTTCTTGCCAACTTTTTGTGGCATGGCGATTTGGAGAAAAAAATCTCCATTCTAGAGTGGCGATCAGCCGCGAGAAGCTGATCGGGGCTACTATAATACAGCGAGTTTGAAAAGCTGGCGATAAGTGGCTTGTTGCCGCGCAGTTGGCGATATTTATTTTATTTTTTTCGGGGGGAAAAAAATGAGGTTTTTGCACTTATTGCCGGTTTACTGAACTGCTTTAGGACTTTTGGGCGATAAGTGGCTTATCACTGTATACTGCATGAGGCCCTGTGACGGGCAAGGGTAACCAGACTTCATAATACAGATTAAACCCTCTGATTACCCTTGTGTCCTGTGGGTGCCTGGCAGCTGCGTAGCAATATAAGCCAGGGGCCAGATATCTTACATGCAAAATTTTAAAGTGCCCCTGCTTTTTCTGCTTTTTCATGTTCCCAGTATCCCACACTCATGAAATTTGCGGTGTGTAAGTTTTAGATGAGATATTTTGGGTAAGAATGCAATTATTTTGTCTGCAGTAGTTCGGGGTCCGGAGCTACTGGTAACACCTTCATTCAACCCTACGTGCACGAGTAGGATTCCACTGGGGCTGCCCCTGTCTCCCCCCAGACTCCTGCTTTTCGAGCTCTGATATCCCAGTCCTATATCCAGCACACTCATGAGTCTCCCCATGTTCCCCCATGTATTTAAAATGTTTTTGTGTTTTCATACATTTATTATAAGGTCCTATGTAACTTGCCCGGGCTACCAGTTAAGGTGCCAGCAAGTCTACATAGGGTCCGTAGTTCAAAGGGGAGAGGATGTCCCGAGGTGTGAAAGCACTTGGTGAGTGAGAAAAAGGCAAATGGCCAGGTCCGGACTACAAAGGGACACCCCTTTTGTCAGTGCCAGACCTTGGGGAGCCGGCCCGGCAGGAGGCATTGTGTTAGCCAGAGAGGATGCAGCCATAGAGTCTGATCCCCTGAACTAAAATCATATTTCCCGCTCACCCGACTTTTCGAGTCTCTGTGGCACACCTAGTCTCCTGTTTTTGGAAGAGGGTAAAGCCCCTCTTTCTATTGGCTGGCAGGGAGGGCTACCCCTTCTCTTATTGGCTGCTCCTTCCCCCCTCCGTTCTGGGGATAGCCCAGCGCAGTGTATGTAAGGGGCTTACCGAGAGAGAGGCAGCCAACCAATCAGTGTGTCGATAAAGCTAGGGCAGACTTTTCAAAGTTGCTCTGTTCGAAATAACAGAGCGACCGGCTTCTTTTGGAAGCATGAAAAGTTTGCCTTGTAGAGACTAAGTCCCGTCTTTTGCGCCCAAGTTCTCAAAATCAAAAGGACCGGTCGCGGCTGGGAAATGAAGCCAGAAAAGAGGACCA
Source organism: Ascaphus truei (assembly GCA_036426205.1). NCBI lineage: Eukaryota > Metazoa > Chordata > Amphibia > Anura > Ascaphidae > Ascaphus > Ascaphus truei. Next base: position 58,139 of record WSYH01002662.1, on the reverse strand, counting down.
GGAGAACCGGGGGTATATCCCGGTCAGGGTAAGCTCATCCAAGCGGGCGCCCTGCACCTAGGAAAGCCCAGATTTCCCTCCCAGACCCACAGTAAACTGTATTTTTAACTGTTGTTTATTTCTTCTTGTTTTACTTGGATTTACCAAAATAAACGCAATTTGTTTTACTATCTTGTTCTGCCTAATGAATGATCCCGGTAATATATAAAGGGTGTAAAAAGTTCCTGGTCTCTTGTGACAAACACACACACAAACTTAACAAAACAAATACCAGGTGTCAGTGAGACTTTGTATGTGGATAAATCAGTTTTGCTCATGAGGGACATGAATAAATAATCTCTAACTGTAACAGGACAGGAGAAGAGACATAAACCATACGGGGACAGTTATATGTAGGTGGCACCCCTATGGCTTCACAGTGCAGGGGTACACAGCCTGGATACAGAGCATGTGATCTTTATCCTTAAAGTGGTTTTAGCTTCAACCATGGAGCAAAAGTAGGGCTAAAACAGGGACAGGTGGAACTTACAGACTGGTACCCCCAGGGATGTCCAGGATTTTGACACCTCTAAGAATAAATGTTCAGAGATTTAGGAACACTCTGGCTTTGGATACTGCACAGGTAAAGATCCTGGCACCTCTATGGCTGGATGACTCAAGAGCAGATCTAGACTGTATTGCTCAGGGTATGGCATAATGATACAGGGCCTTAGACATGTATGGCTGAAGGGCATATAATATTGACATCACTGTTTAAAGGCCAACATTATAGGTTGAACTTGATGGATATATGGGTTTTTTTCCAACCTCATTTACTATGAACGTCTAAGACTGGTAATCGAGAACTTGTGTGACCTGGTTGGATCAATAAAAGATGAGAGCGTATTACTATGGTGAAAACCAAACTGCTGACTGCTCTTACCTCATTCCTGCCACTGAAATGCATTACACCAGGAGTGGCCAACTCTAGTCCTCAAGGGCCACCAACAGGTCAGTGTGATGGTAGAGGGGTCCCAGCCTTCATAATAAAGGTGAAGCCCATCTGGTGACCCCCTCCCCCCCAGAATTGTGTGTCCCTGGTAGCCCAGTGGCACCATAAACCGGGGGCAGTGTATTGCATGTAATACCGAAATGCATGTCTGTATTAAAGACGTTTTTATGTGTTTTCACATTTCCAGGTCGGCAGGGATTCCGAGATTTCTTGGGCATGAATTCCAAGGGGGATATTTGGGCCAATCTCTGCAGAATATGTGTACGTGGTCAGGGGGCAAAGTTACCGGTTCTCTGGCTAAAGTACCCGACAAACAGGCAAGGCCTGCGGGTACGCGTACACATATTGATCCGGCCATATCTCCCCTTGGAAACACGTTAGTTGCAAACCACTAGTCTGTCTTGATTAGTATATTCCCTGGCCTGGATTTACAAGTGTGAAAAGTGTATTTTTCTTTGTAGTTCATTTCTGAGTAGTCAGCCCTAGCATTACAAAGAGATACCGGGATGTCTGCTCAGAGATGAAAGGGGAGGCGGGATGTTGAGAGGTGGCCGGGGATGGGCGGAGAACAGAGACTCCCTGCGGGGAGGACAGTCTGGTCCACCAGACTCAGTGGAGCCTGCCCAGTAGGAAGTAATGGGTTGACTGGGGGAAGCCGCAGACCATAGGTGCGTTTCTCATTGGTCAATCCATATGTCCCGCCCACCCGGCATCCTGAGCTGGCTTGGCACGCCCCCTCCTCTGATGTCCGCCAAGAGATGAGCCCCTGTTTCTATTGGCTCGTTCCCACTGGGAATGCCCACACTCTGATTGGTCGCTCCTCTTTTCTCCATGCTGAAGATAGAACAGCGGAGGATATTTAAGGAGTTGGTCGAGTCAGAGAACCAGACCATCTGGTGACTTGTGTCGATGACTCTAGGGCGGGCTTTTCAAAGTTGTTCTGTCACGAATAGCAGAGCAACCGACTTCGTTTGAAGCTAGGAAAGTCTGCCCTGCAGAGACTGTCAGGCGTCAGGACCAAGTTTTGAAAATCGAAGGTAGCGGTCGCGGCTAAGGGTTTTAGCCAAAAAGAGGACCTGGAAGCCCGGGTGTATATCCCAGTCAGGGTAAGCCTTCCGAAGCAGGCGCCCAGCACCAATTTGAGCCTAGTTTTCACCCCCAGTCCCCCAGTAAGTGTGTATTTCGTCTGTATTTTGTATATTCATTGTGTGTACGCAGGTTTACCTGAATAAACTTCATTTTGTTCCACTACCTTATTTTGCCTAGTGAATAATCCCAGTTAAAAGTCCTGGTTTCACATGACAGTCAGGTTTCAGGATATCTCTGCTTCAGCACGGGTGGCTCAATCAGTGTCTCAGTCAATGACTGCACCACCTGTGCTTTAGTAGGTATTTCCTGAAAACCTGACCTGTTGGTGGCCCTTGAGAACTGGCATTGGCCATCACTGCATTACAGGTTAAACCCGAGTCCACTCTCTGTCCATAGGGGTTTAGGCAGAATGGGTGGCCATTGTCTGGCTCATATTGATAGATCTGAGGGTTATTCACCCATTCCCCTCTCACATCTGTGTGTTGATGGGGCCCACAAACCATGGTCTCCGATCTGGTTTACTCCCTTCTAACACTTATTGTGCCCCTCTGTACCCATCCCAGTATTCCAGGGACACACATCACAGGCGTTCCTGACAACTCTCCCTGTTTTAGAGGGACTCCTTGGGAACTGGAATCTGGAGAATGTATGATTTTATCTTTCTCCCAACCAATGCAAAGTTAGTGACAACCAAAGGGAGCCCTTGATTTGATGTGAGCTACAGGGTTGACTCACCGGTGCTCTCAGTATAAGTGGAGATACAGCTGTCCTGGCCGGAGCTGCAGGTCTTTGAGGTTCCCGGGCATTGGTTCACACCGGTAATATTGCAGTGAAAACAATCCAGAGAAAAGCCTGAGGGGACACGCACAGCCTGTGTTAATGTGATCCTGACAGGGCGGGGGTGTTACCGTTTGCATTACCCTCAGAGCTAAGCGATAGTCGCTAGTTCTTACTGCTTGTCATTCTATGTCCCTGGCTAATGTGCAAGAGTTTAGTACATGCAAAGGGGAGAAGCTGAAGGGCACTGATAGGTGACATGCAAAGGGGAGAAGCTGAAGAGCACTGATAGGTGACATGCAAAGGGGAGAAGCTGGAGAGACTGATAGGTGACATGCAAAGGGGAGAAGCTGGAGAGACTATGTGACATGCAAAGGGGAGAAGCTGAAGAGACTGATATGTGACACGTGCAAGTCATTTGGGAAAATTGTGTAGAGAAAAATATTGGTGAATCTGCAGAAAAATCCCAAAGACTGTGTCAGGAATATCCTGACTGTTTAGGAGTTCTCCCTTTCAGTTCCTTGTCTGTCCACCGGGTGTGCTGTTGTTTCCGCCTGCTCCTGGGTTTTCCTCTGTTTGTCGCCTCTTGGGTGCTCCTGTCTTCTGTCTCTGCCTGCTTTTATAGTTTCTTGTTTCCCGCACCTCCTTGCCTTTGCTTTGTTTGTGTCCAGACTTCTGCTTCTGCCCTGATCTGTTTCCGTTTTGTTCTGGTAACATTTATTAAAGGCCCTTGCTATTGAACTAGCTTGCCTCCGTCTATTTCCTGCTCCCTGTTTCCTGCTCCCCTGCCCTGTTGCTGCCGACTCTTGCCCGGACCCTGACGATCCTGCTTGCTGCCTGCCACCGAACCCTGCCTGTGACCCCGACGATCTTTGCCTGCCGCCTCCCACTGAACCCGGCCTGTGACCCTGACGATCCTTGCCTGCCGCCTCCCATCGAACCCTGCCTGTGACCCCGATGATCCTTGCATTTTCTGCTGTTCCGGCCATCGAGGTCCTCTCTGCTCCTGGATTCCTGTGACAGACTGTAAGCCGGAAGTTCTGTCTCTGATGCATTTAGGGCCAGTCTCTAATGTTTCATGAGTCTGTCTCTGGTCTGTCTGTCTCGGGAGTCTGTCTTTGATGTCTCAGTTAGCCTGTCTCTGGGGTCTGTCTCGGGAGCCTGTCTCTAGGTTCTCCGAACACAAAACCCCAGCCCCCAGGGGTTCCGAAAAAGAGCTTGCTGGGGTTTTGTGTTCTTTAACCTATTCTCAGCTGTTTCAGCTGTTGGGGGTTGGTGGCTCCTCCTTCCCAGGTTTTACGCCCGCCCCTCTCCACTTCCCTAGTTAGTAGGTCCTTTCATTCTGCTGGATATAGATCCAATGTGGTCTTTCTCCCTCCTAATACAGGTAAATGAGAATTTTAATCCTAATGGAGGTATATTGGTATTTTATCTGGTAGTGTTAGGACTTGCGAACAGGTGTCTGCCTTGTCGTGGCTCGCAAGCTTACAACACTTTGGTCAAAGGGTTAAACTAAATGACCCTTTTTCAAGAGAATATATAAGTATTTCACTGTGTATTTCTGTCATGTTGGATGTAGCATTGGGCTTCTCTGTAGTCTGTTTTCTCTAGCTTCTGTCTGTGATTTCTGGGGAGCCTGTCTCTGGGGTCTGTCTGTAATGTCTCGGGAGCCTGTCTCTGGGGTCTGTCTGTAATGTCTCGGGAGCCTGTCTTAGAAGTTTGTTTCTGATGTCTCGGGAATCTGTCTCTGCTAGCTCTAATCTCCTTTGACCTGTCCCTGCTAGCTCTAATTTCCCGGGACTGCTCCCTGCTAGCTCTTATCTCCAGGGACCGGTCCCTGCTAGCTCTAATCTCCAGGGAACGGTCCCCGCTAGCTGTACTCTCCAGGGACCGGTCCCTGCTAGATCTAATCTCCAGGGAACGGTCCCTGCTAGCTTTACTCTACGGGGAATGGTCCCTTCTAGCTCTAATCTCCAGGGACCGGTCTTTGCTAATTCTAATCTCTGGGGTCTGGTCTCAGATAGCTCTAATCTCCCGGGACCTGTCCCTGCTAGCTCTAATATCCTTTGATCGGTCCCTGCTAGCTGTAATATCGCGTGCCCGCTCCTGCTAGCTCTAATCTCTGGGAACCTGTCCCTGCTAGCTGTAATTTCGCTGGACCGCTCCTGCGAGCTCTAATCTCCGGAGACCAGTCCGTGCTAGCTCTAATCTCCAGGGAGCAGTCCCTGCTAGCTCTAATCTCCAGGGAGCAGTCCCTGCTTAGCTCTATCTCAGGCGTGCAATTCCCTGCAGCTCTAATCTCTGGGAGCGTCCCTGCCCTAGCTCTAATCTCCAGGAGGCAAGTCCCTGCTAGCTCAACTCTGGGAGCAGTCCCTGCTGCTCTAATCTCATCTGGGAGCACCTTGCTAGCGTCCCTAATCTCTGGGTGCAGTCCCCTGCTAGCCTAATCTCCTGAGCGTCCTGCTAGCTCTAATCCTGGGAGCTAGTCCCTGCTAGCCTAATCGACTGGAGCAGTCCTCTAGCTCTAATCTCTCGCAGCAGTCCCTGCTAGCTCTAATCTCTGGGAGGCAATCCCTGCTCGCGTCTAATCTCCGGAGCATCCCTGCTAGCTCTAATCTCTGGGAGCAGTCCTTGCTACTCTAACTCGGAGCAGTACTAACCGGCCCGCTATAATTTCCTGGGAAGCAGTACCTGCTAGCTCTAATCTCTGGGAGCAGTCCTTGCTAGCTCTAATCTCTGGAGCAATCCCTGCTACTCTACCCGGACAAGTCTTGCGAGCGCTATCTCCAGGAGCAGGACCCTGCTAGCTCTACTCTCCAGGTGAAGCATCCCTGCACTCCTAGATCTGCATGGGAGGCAATCCCTGCTTAGCTCTAATCTCCGGGAAGCAATCCCTGCTAGCTCTAATCTCTGGGAGCAGCCCGTGCGACTCTAACAATCTCCGTGGAGCAGTCCCTGCTAGCTCTAATCTTGTGCGCAAATCCCTGCTACTCTAATCTCTGGGACATCCCGCTAGCTCTAATCTCTGGTAGCAGTCCCTGCTAGCTCTAATCTCCAGGAGCTCCCCCTGCAGCTGCTAACTCTGGAGCAGTCCCTGCAGCTCTAATCTCTGGGAGCATCCCTGCTAGCTTCTAATCTCTGGGAGCAGTCCCGCTAGCTCTAATCTCCGTAGAGCAGTCCCTGCTACTCTAATTCTGTGGGAGCCATCGCGGCTAGCTCTATCTCCGTGAGCAATCCCTGCTAGCTCTAATCTCCGGGAGCAGTCCCTGCTAGCTCTTCTCTGGGATGCAATCCCTGCTAGCTCTAATCTCCGGGAGCAGTCCCTGCTAGCTCTAATCTCTGGGAGCAGTCCCTGCTAGCCTCTAATCTCTGGGAGCAGGTCCCTGCTAGCTCTAATCCTGGGAGCAATCCCTGCTAGCTTCTTTCATGTCTGTTATATCTTTATTCGCCAGTTTTCACGGAAGCCACATAGATTTTTGTCTAGAGACCTCAACCATGTCGAATTCATAAAGAGCTGTTGTCTGCTCTCTGAGGCACAAGACTCGTGCCGCTGAGATTTTAAGCGTGTCCTCATATTTCCTATACCTCTATTTGTCTGTTTTACAATCGTCCATTTTAATACCACCTCCTTATTTCTGATACTTGTCTGAATGTCTCAGTTTCTGCCTATCTCTCTCGTTCACAATGTCTCTTTCTCTGGGTCCCATCTCCCTCGCTATATGTCTTGGGGTCGTTCTGTATAGTCGGTGTCTCATGGGTCTTTTCATGGATGTCTCAGGAATTTGCATGTCTCAGGGGTCCTCTCGCTGGGGATTCCCCCCCCGCCCTCTCTCTCTCTCGCTCTCTGGATGTCCTCTTTCTCTCTCTCTGGATGTCTCCCTCTGGATTACGGTCTCTCTGATTAATCAGGGGTCTCTCTTGATGGTCTCCGTGATCTCTGTGTCTGCTGGGGGCGCTCTCTCGCTCTGTGTCCTCCATGTCCTCCTCGGTGCCTGTCTCTCTCCCTGTGTCTCTGGGGTGTCTCTGTGTCTCCGGGTGTCTCGTGTCTTCGGGTGCTCCTGTTCCGGGTCACTGTGGTTCCTCAGGATGCAGATACTGAGTGACTGCTTTTATCGTGCGTCACCACAGCGAGACACCAAGCACACATACATCTGAGACACCCACACAGATACATATATCTATAGACACACACACCCACAGATACATATATCTATAGACAGACACACACAACAACACACACAGATACATATATCTATAGGACAGACACACCACACACAACACACACAGATACGTATATCATTAAGCACCAGATACCAATGGCACACATTCCCTCACCTTCTCCTCTTTCTCGCTCACCTTCTCTCCCAGCAATTGCAGACAGGAACCAGAGCAGCATTACAGAGGAGATCATTCTGAGATGCTCACACAGAGAGCCGTCCTTGATCCTCTCTGCAGCTTGTGCACACAGAGAGCCTCCTGTGATGTATGATATGCTCACACAGAGAGGCCTCCTGTGATGCTCTGAGCTTGCACACGCCAGAGCCGTCCTGTTATGCTCTGAGCTCACACGAGAACCTCCTGTGATCTCTGAGCATCCTCAGGGTGTGCTGTTTTTAGACACCAGGATTGGATTGGGGAGACAATTTGGGAGCAGACCAATGAGAGCAGACCAGATAACAAGCGTTTCATGCAATTCAAACATTATCAGCACGATCATTGGAAAACACCCCTTCTTTGCCAGTAACCCGCAGGCATCGTGAGAGGTTGGGGGAGGGGGCTTTGTGGTTGTTGTGTCTCGCAGGCTCTGAGGATTCATCCCATGCAAGAACCCGGGCACAGTTATTGATGTTTCACTGCTAGAGAGCCCCATAGAATATTCGGCAGCGCAGGGGCCACACAACCTCTTAACTGCACAGACTGGTCCCTGACACTAGCGGAGATCCATTAAACCTTTCGGTGACAGAGAATCGCTCAACACAGGAAGGTTCTATTAACCCAGCTGGCAACTCCAGTCCTCAAGGGCTACCAACAGTCAGGTTTTCAGGATATCCTTCGTCAGTAACAGGTGGTAGTCGAAGACTAGCCACTGATTGAGCCACCGCGTGCTGAAGCAGGGATATCTTGAAAACCTGACTTGTTGGGTGGCCATTGAGGACTGGATTTGCCCCTCTATTACACTTAAATATCCAGAGATCCGAGAAGCACGCCCAGACTGTGGAGAGGTTCTGCTAACCCCTTACAGTACCACCGATCCGAGAAGCATCGCCCCACTAGGTGAGGGTTTTCTTCTAACCCCTTACATACCACAGATCCGAGAAGCATCGCAAAACTAGGAGGGGTTCTGCTAACCCCTTCAGTACCACAGAATCCGAGAAGCATCGGCCACACTAGGGAGGTTCTGCAAACCCCTTCATACCCCAAGAGATCCGAGAAGCATCGCCTAAACAGGGAGAGGTTCTGCTAACCCCTTCATACACAGATCCGAGAAGCATCGCCCACACAGGGAGAGGTTCTGCTAACCCCTTCAATACCACAGATCCGGAACATCGCCCAACCTAGGGAGAGTTCTGCTAACCCTTCAGTACCACAGAGATCCGAGAAGCATCCCCAGACTAGGGAGAGGTTCTGCTAACCCCTTCAGTACCACAGTTCCGAGAAGCATCGCCCCACACTAGGAGGGGTTCTGCTAACCCCTTCATTACACACAGATCCGAGAAGCATTGCCCAGACTTGGAGGGTTTCTGCCTAACCCCGTCGTACCACAGAGTCCGAAGCAGCCACACTAGGGAGAGTTCTGCTAACCCTTCAGTACACAGAGATCCGAGAAGCATCGCCCACACTAGGGAAGGTTCTGCTAACCCCTTCATACCACATAGATCCAAAAAGCATCGCCCAACGAGAGAGGAGCCTAACCCCCTTCATACCACAGAGATCCGAGAAGCATCACCAGATTAGGAGGGTTCTGCTAACCCCTTCAGTACACACAGTAGATCCCGAGATCATCACCCAACTATGAGTGGTTCTGCTACTCCCCTTCCAGTACCACAGGAATCCGAGAAGCATCCCCACACTAGGAGGGTTCTGCTAACCCCCCTCAGTCCCACAGATCCGAGAAGCATCGCCCCTCCGTAGTGGAGGGGTTCTGCTAACCCCTTCAGTACCACAGATCCGAGAAGCATCGCCCATACTAGGGAGGGTTCTGCATACCCCTTCATACCCACGAGATCCGAGAAGCAATCGCCCAGACTAGGGAGGGTTCTGCTAACCCCTTTCATTACCACAGAGATCCGAGAAGCATCCCCCAGACTAGGGGGGTCTGCTACCCCCTTCAGATACCACAGATCCGAGAAGCATCACCCACACTAGGGAGGGGTTTTGCTACCCCTTCAGTACCACAGATCCAGAAAGCATCGCCCAGGACATGGGGTTCTGCCTAACTCTTCAGATACCCACAGAATCGAGAAGCATCGCCCACCAAGGAGGGGTTCTGCTCATCCTTCAGTACCCCAGATCCGAGAAGCATCGCCCAACAGGGATGGGGTTCTGCTACCCCTTTCATACCACAGAGATCCGAGAACATCCGCCCCAGACTAGGGAGGGGTTCTGCTAACCCCCTTCAGTACCAACAGAGATCCGAGAAGCATCGCCAACTAGGGAGGGTTCTGCTAACCCCTTCAGTACCACAGAGAATCCGACTAGAGCGTCGCCCAGCTGACCGGAGTGCACTGGATCTCCCGTCACTGCTAAGAATCCACAGAATATAACAGCGTGTGTGTGGCCTGAGATGCACAGGGAGCCGGATACTGCAATGTCTGTCATCCCCGTGTGGGGTGCCGGGAGCGACATGAAAGTACTCATCTGATAGAGACAGTAAAAGGTGCAGACATGAGCTAGAACGTGTAACCTATTCCACTAGCAGTGTGCGTGTGCCTGTTCCTTGAGCAGTGCTGCGCCTCAGCAGTTGTGCAGTGTGCTGTTCCTGACAGTGCTAGCGTCCTCAGCATGTGTGCAGTGTTCTGTTTCCTGAGCAGTGCGCGCCTCAGCATTAGGTGCCGTGTGCTTGTTCCTGACAGTGCTGCGCCTCGCAGTAGGTGCCCGTGGCTGTTCCTGAGCATGCTGCGCCTCATCAGTTTGCATGTGCTGGTCCTGAGCAGTGCTGCGCCTCAGCAGTAGGTGCCCGTTGCTGTTCCTGAAAAGTGGAACAGTACAGTTTTCTGGGCTTGGAAAGCATTGCTGTTTCCTAACAGTGGGTGTGCAGTTGTACGGTCCTGAGCAGTAGGTGGCAGTGTACGGTTCCCTGAGCAGTGGGACGTGTACCTTTCCTGACAGTGCGGTTCCTGAGCAGTGAGCAGTGTGCTTTTGATGCATTGTGCAGCACCTGAGCATTGGTGTAGTCTTTTTTTCCTGAGCAGTGGGAGTCTTGTGCTGTTCCTGAGACATGGGAACATGTTCTGCGCCTGACCAGTGTATGCAGTGCTTTTCCTGAGCAGTGGAAGCATGTGGCTGTTCCTTACATTGCTTTCCTGAGCAGTGGGCGCAGTGTTGCTTTTTCTGAGCAGTGTGCACGCACGACCTTTGGTGTGTCTGTTTTCCTGATACAGTGGGAGTATTTGTGTTGTTCCTCGAGCAGTGGGAGTATGTGCTGTTCCTGAGCAGTGGAACGTGTTCTGCGCCTGACAGTGTATCAGTGCTTTTTCCTACGTGGAAGCAGTGTGGCTGTTCCTGAGCAGTGCTTGTTCCTGAGTGTGGGTCAGTACTGTTCCGGCAGTTGTGCTGTTCCTGAGCAGTGTTACTCTATTCTGACATGAAGGCTTAGGGGCCTATTCACAAAGCTGATAAAATAATCGCGCGGACACCCGAGGACCCCTGGGACACCAGTGTGGGCACCTGAACACCCGTGGGCAGGGCCGCCAACAGGGGATTGTCCGGGCTGGTGGTGGGTCCCGGGCCCATGCAGTCTCTCAATTCAGCCGCGTGCTGAAGTCAGCTGGCTAAGCTTCCGCACGTTTCGGCACCAGACACCTTGTTAGACAGACAGTGAGAGAACTGGGGCCAGTGGGAACTGCTGTGACCTACCCACCCCCCGCACATCGTCCCGCCCAGTCGCAGCCACGCCCCTCCCGCAGCAACAGCCTCCTCCTTAGCAATGGTTTCCCCCTTCGAACTACTGCCCTTTCTAAGCCACCGGCCCACCGCCCATCCCGCGCCATCCGCCCCTCCCCCACCCCCCGCATCCACCAGCCCACCCCCCATCCTGCAGCCACCGGTGCCTGACCTGAAGCCATCCACAAGGCAATCTGATGTTTATTTTGTATTGGGGTGTTATTTTGGGTTGGGGGAATGGGGTTATTTTTATATGTATTGGGGGACTTTGGGGGTATTTTTATATTTTCAGCCTTTGTATCTCTCCACCCTAAGTGAGATTGGGGGTTATCTGCTTCTCTATCTACTCCATTTAGGTGTTGTTGCTGTACCTGTGTAGCAACAGAAGGGCTGATGTCTCTGTGGTGTTGTGGGGAGAACAGACAGGTTTACAGGTTTACCTTTATCTTTGTGTGCAGCGCCTCCAGTCAGCATTGGTCTTTTGATATAAGGAGAGTCCATACTGACACCTGTTCTTGATTCTCAGACATTGATTCACTAGTGATGGTACAACGGTTTGTTGCAGCGTAACAATCTCACAGCATGGCATTGCTTTCTTTCTTTGCATGTTATCTTACTCCTCCTGAGGCCTCCTAGTGAGACCCAGGGTAGCTGGTACTCACCTCCACAGGGGAGGAAAAAGAGACACACCACTTTTGTGAGAGTGCCATATTTTTTTTATACCCTTGGGTGTGATTGTAACTCTGTCTCTATACAGACAGATCTGGATACGGATAGGCCATCATATCCAGTATGTGCCCCAATCAGTACCACCCCCAGGCTGACACCAGTCTGTTTGCAGAGCCCCCCTTGGATACATCCTAATGTTCCAGGCTGCAAAAGCACACAGGCCTTTTTGAAGGAATTACCGCTCCCTGCCCGCACCTATCAGCTCTTACCTGGGGTGCCCAGGAAAAGAAGTACGGCCGGGCTAAAAGGCTACACTTCTCCCCCTGGTGCAAAAAATTCCATGATCACGCTTGGACTATAGTGGTTAACATCCCATACTGTAACAAACCTGAATTACTAACATAAATGCATTAACATTTGCTATGTTACATCGCCAATGCCAGAACCATACCAAATATCAATCCAAACTGGAACCTGGCATATAATTTGGAAGGTGTTAAGTATGTCGTGAGGGTACCCATGCCATAAATTAAGTATTATTGCCGCTTGTGCCCCTGACGCTGTATTGGAACATGTTATTTTTTTTGTTCACTCTGCACCCAGTACTGGCAGTAACACTGTACTTTATATAAAAATTCCTGGTCCTCTACTCTGTACCTCCCACCAATAAAACGGGTAGCTGAGAACAATGTTATTAATTCTACTGTAAAATGTATTTCATAGCAGTTGATTTCCCTGTATGGCCGCCCCAAAGTGAAATCGGTTTTAATCCCAGCAGCCCCTGGTGCGGAGATTCCTTCCACGCCCCGCGGGCGATGACAGGGTGGAGTGGCTCACCGGATAATGGTGAAGAGGCCTGTGGTCTTGGGGTGCGCGGGGCGGGATAGTCCCTGTTCTACTGGACCGCTCTAACCCTCACCACGCACTTCTTCCCATCCATGGGGAAGAGCTTTAGCCAGATGAAGATATTTGTGATGCCGCAGCTGCTAAACCCGGACAAGTGTCCCCTTCACTCTCACCTTGCTCAGCGGAGAGCAGGCTGTCCTCCAAGTCAATCACAACACAGCTTCAAACAGTTTGGTCCCTGTGGCATAGCCAAAATTTGGACGCTTTTTTCTATCAACTTTGAAACTCAGTTCTAGATGCCTGTGCCCAAAACGGGACTGTGTGCTGCGGATACACCCCTTGTTGTCTGGTGCTAAGAACCCCTGCAGGTATCCCACGAGAAGTATCGGTATCCCTAGGAACATGTAAAGCTTTGTCTGCTTTTTTTGAGATTCCTCACCCCAAATCTACTGGAGCAAGTTAGGACCAGGGCACTTTATCCCAGGAGGGCCTATGTTTAAATAGGTGCCCGCAAGGCAAGCATAGTCACGCAGTGGGTGAGGGGTTTTGTACACAAAATACTGCACTTTGGCACGTTTGCTGGTTTTGGATTTTCCATAGCAGTTTTCCTGCAGCGTGTCCCTCGTACGTGAGGGCATGGGGTCTTTGACCGTAAACCAAGACCCCTGTGGAAGCTGCCAGGATATGAAGAGTATTTGCAGTCACTCCCTATGGACGAAAATGCTCCCAAGAAACCGGCTGGCAGCCAAGGGAGCCAAGCAAACTCCTCAGTGGGTACAATAATCTTCGAGGTAGTGCGGTTCAAAGCTGCAGAGTTTAGGATGATGGATATGCTACTCGGTAACAAAGTCGGGTCACCTCAGACCTGACTGTCCCCGGTACCTGCCAAGTCCCGTGGACCCCATCAGGGGCACGTTTCTCCATCTCGATCCGTCGTCCGTGTCGACTGGCACACGAGCAGAACCAAGTTACAAGACGCGCATCATCACCCACGTAGGTGACGTCCCACGAGATATCTGCACTGTTTCCTTCCCGGGGCCAGAATCGATGGTTACACCCTCGGGTTGCAATCTACGCTTTTTCCGGCAGAAAACATCTGTCGGAGAGTGACCCATACGGAGATCACCAAATTGCTGGACTCCGTGTCCACGGTTCTCGGCACTGGTCCGACCTGATATGTTCTCACCAGAGATTTTGCTCCCGGCACTGGGATTTGCCAGTGACCTGCCAGATGGGAGGCCCGGGTCACGTAGCACAGGTTGGCGTTAGTGGCGGGTTATTTGGTTTGGGGTGTCCAATGACGTTGGCATTAGGGAGATGGAGTATGCCCTGGGTTAGTGCCGCAGTTGTGCTCGGTCGGTTACCTGTGTGTTCACCGCAGAGCTTGTCTCACTGCTGCACAACTTACTAGGACCAGTCTCAAGGTGCAGCAATTCATCCCTTCCCCCTGCATTTGGGACCAACGTTCCCGCGTTTTCTTGCGGAACCCGACAGGTAAGGCCAGACTGAGTCAGCCAGAACTGACTTAGACTCTTTCCCCTTCACCTTTCCTGTTCCCCCTGATTATGGACTAGTCGGCGTGGCCGTGGTAGGAATAGTTTATGGATGCGTGAACAACGTGACCAATCCAGCTTAGAAGGTAAATGAGACTTATCGGGCGTCCGATCTCAGGCCAAGTGAGGGGTCAGGACCCACTTTTCTCGTGCACCGCTGGCTTTCTGTTTAGGTAGCAAGGATCTTACACCGGTTGATAGGGTCTCGGGCTGGGTAGAGACGCTATTGTGTCCCACCCAAGGGAGTATAGGCAGCATGATTGTAGGTTGCCCATTCCACCCCTTACTAGCGTGGGCACATGGGTCACTCGCACGCAAGAGCCCGGTTGTTTCACCGTTACTACGGCCGGGGCAGCCTGACCATGGCAATGTTCTTCACTCCTGTGATGCCTGCCAGCGGTAGATAGAGAGGATTGGATCTGGTGAAGGCCACCCCTGACCCGTATACCGAAATGAGAACCATTCTAGAGGTGTAGCTCATAGATTTAGTGGGAATCCCGCGCAGGTTCCCTAGCTGGTCGGGGAGACACTACATCTCATTCACGGTGGTGTGACTTTGCCACCTGCCGGTACCCTGAGACTGTATCGCTTGCAAACCATAGATTGCAAGGCATTGTTAGGGTTTTTTATTAGATAGGTTTCCGCAGCCATACTCGGGTATAGGAGGTTTCGGCAGGTGGTCACGGTAGCTAGTTGGTTTTAATACCCAAAATATCGGGTTGAATTGAAACACGACTTAGATATAATACATATAGTTTATTTCTTAAGAGTGAACACACAGATGATACAATAACAACAGAGATAGACACTACTTAGGTTGGACATATAAGCAATCAGGTACAGAAGTTTGGCAATTCTTCAGCAATAACTATACAATGAAGACATCACGAACGACACTGGGTTATAGGCCTTACCACTCGTTTTATAGGGAGTTTCAGCCCCATACCCTAACATTGGGCGCCTAAAAGTCTACCAACTTGTATCTGGTCAGGAAACCCTTTTGTCTGTAAGTGTGAATTATGGCACTTACAGACCACTCGGGCTCTGCGTTCTCCCCCTATTGTACACATCCAGAGTGGTCAAGTCTTGGATCAGGGGGCTGTTGTAGACAAGGGTCGCCCTCCTGAACATTAACATAAAGCGAGCCAGTACTTTCCCGGCTGTATAACAGCCTTGCAAAACATATATTCTTTAATATCACACATATTAAAGTATATCCGTTCGTGGGTCTGAGCGTGGTCTGAAAGTTGGCCAGGTCCTCATGCCGGAGGACCTTTGCCAGTGGCCAAATATCAGCCTCACGACCCCCAGACGGAGATACAAAAACAGTTTTAAAATCCCCTATTATTAAGCGGATTCTCCGCTTTAAGCTAAAAGAAATCATTCATTTCACTACTCTCCATTGACATCACTGGGCTCCGCCGTTAGGCTGTTCAATGGAGCAACTCCGCCATTGAATCCAGGGGAAATCACAATTTCATTCATTGCCACTACCTGTCTGTTGATCGGAGAGGTCTGGAAATGGCCATGCAGTCATTGCCGAGCAGTGACTACATGCGACCAAATCCAGCCCTCTGGTACTCACAGAACCGAGATATATAGGTTTATTCACATTTGGACTTAGCCGTTTCAAAGCCACTGGCTTTCTTCCATTAGAATCAATAGGGCCGGCGCGGCCATAGGATTCCAATGGGACCTCCGCTACCATTGAATCAATGGGAAACACACTTTTTAATAGTTTAACCCTACTGCCTTCGTTGAGGGGAGAGATGCTGGAAATTGCCCTGCAGTCATGCCAGAGCATTGCTACATCCTTGCCACATCCAACTCTCTGGTCCCCACGGAACTGGAGTTATGGGTTTCCAGTTTACCCTTTTTCACACTTAGTGTTTGAAAGCCACGCGTCTTCTCCGCCATTACCCGGTCCAATGGTAGGACCCTCCTGTCGCGCGACCCTCTCGTCCCTCTCCGCCATTACTTTGTCGGACCTGTTGGGTCAAGTGAGGGGGTCCCTAGCATCTAGGGGCAAAAGGAATTTTATTTCAGGTGCTCTAGCACAAGTTCCCACGCCAATTGGCCGTGTACCTTGACGAGGCCCTAGTTCCCACGTCACATTCACGTATCAACCTTTTTTGACAATGTTTCTGCTCTTGCGGTCTGGCTGGCTGCCAGCTCGCTCCCCGGAGGTCGGCTTCCAGAATCCCCATTGAACCTGCATTACTCCATTCACTTTCAATGGGGAACGCCGCTCCTGCCTCCTCGCCTCGGGCGCACCTGCGGTCTTTCTACGATATCAGGCCCAAATCGCCGGAATCTCCATAGGGTTACATAGGCTGTATGGCACCTATGGAGAGATGCAAAATGGAGCCTGCAAAGGTGGGAAAATGGACAAAGGGCCATAAAACAAAATTACATTAACCCTTTCCCTCCCGCATAGGTCCCAGTGTAAGTGTTGTGCAGACACTGGAACGGGAAAATACATATTCACCGGGGGATACAACAGTTGGGCTGAAGCAGGGCATGACTACAGTAAGGGACATAATTCCAGTGTAACCCCTCGCCTCCCAGGTTGAGAGCAGGGGTGGCTAAATGGTGTTGGTGTACCCCTTAATTCTGCCAAACCCCCTCTCCCATGACATCAGGTACCTCGGGGATGTCATTGGTCTGTCCTCCGACTTCCTGACGTAGATTTCCTCCCTCTAGGAGAGCTTACTGGAGCGGAGTAGAATGCACCTCACCAGTGTGGGGTGGTCTTCCTTCCACAGGCTCTAGATGACTGGCTCCTTGGCATAGGTGTCACACCGGGCACAGTAAGGGACACTCCGGGCAGCGAGGTGGCATTGGGCACGTTCTAGAAGGCACTCACCCAGGCGCAGCCCAGAAGGGAACCTTCTTTCCCTCGCCTCATGGCGCAATCAGTGGTAACTCCATACTCAGCTCGGTCTGGATAGTCCCCATTTGTAAATCAGAGTAAAAAAGTTCATACCCCGGGCTAGATATGCTGGGTGGCATCGCCAGCAGATCCTTGCGCTAAGGCAGTCAGTTTGTTGCTCCAATTTGTAGAGCGTCCGAGCTCTCTTCTGTGCTCTGTCAGATTGGGCTGGAATTCTCCTTGGTTTAGGCCGCATGAATGGCACACGAACAGCGGAAACAAAGAAAAAACCTGGCGCCAAAAGTTCATTGGATAATCCTGTACTCCTCAGGGGATCAGCACACTGGCTGACAGGCCATGTAGGGAAAAAACACAACAGACACAGATCATAGTGCAAACACTGTAGGGTTAAACAGATCTACACCTAATACACACACTGCACTTAACATAGACGGAACTCCTAGTGACTATAAACTATTTATTAAATAAGCCATAAATGGTATGGACAATGAAGCACCGCTGGTCATCCACGATGAGAAAAATCGAGCCCTACTACAAGCACAGGCAAATACAGGCAGATGCAACAAGAGTCATCCAGGTGCTGCTGATGATCTTTGCAGAGATGTGATTCCCGCTGCACTGTGACCTCGTCTGACCCTCCCTCCAGGGGTAACAGGAAACTTGGCAGTGTTGGAGGCCCGCTCCAACAGCAAGGCAAATGCAGCAAGGCAACACAAGATCCTCCAGGTGCTGCTGATGGTCTTTGCGAGATTTGATTCCTGCTGCACTGTGACTTCGTGCTGACCCCTCCCTCCAGGGTTTAACAGGAACAGTGGCAGTGGTGAGCCGCTCGTGGGGCTCCACAGCTCTACTCCACGTGAGGCTGCTCTCCTCACTTCCTCCTCGTTACACAGGCTGTCTCAGAGAGTGCCCCGTGCCCTTAAAGGGAAACATACAGCGTCCCTTGGTAGGTTAGCCCTGAGGAATTTAGGAGTAACATCCTCGAAACGCGTAGGGCAGGTCACAGTCACTTTGACTTGGTATTGGACTTTTTGGGACCCTTGTCACATTTGAACCCCATTGCAGCCGTTAGTTTGGCATACAGAGCGGACTGTCCGTTAAGGGCAACGCACTCTATGAGACAGCCGTTGTAACCGAGGAGGAAGTTGAGAGAGCACCCTCACGTGAGTAGAGTTTGTGAGCCCCACGAGCGGGCCTCCAACACTGCCCAATGATACAAATAAACAGGACAAGATATAGAACACTTACTTAGGGGTTGGACAATGAAGCAACAATCAGGAGTACAGGAGTGGCAATTCATTCAGCCAATTTACATGATACAAATGAAGACATCACGAAAGACACTGGGTATAGGGCTTACACTCGTT
The DNA here is from genome assembly GCA_036426205.1 of Ascaphus truei. Lineage (NCBI taxonomy): Eukaryota > Metazoa > Chordata > Amphibia > Anura > Ascaphidae > Ascaphus > Ascaphus truei. The sequence goes on along the minus strand of WSYH01002662.1, from coordinate 39,851 downwards.
TATATGGAGTTTCAGCCCCATACCCTAACATTGGGCGCCTAAAAGTCTACCAAACTTGTATCTGGTCAGGAAACCCTTTTGTCTGTAAGTGTGAATTATGGCACTTACAGACCACTCGGGCTCTGCGTTTCTCCACCCTATTGTACACAATCAGAGTGGTCAAGTCTTTGATCAGGGGGGCTGTTGTAGACAAAGGGTCGCCCTCCTGAACATTAACATAAAGCAGAGCCAGTAACTTTCCCGGGCTTTTATAACAGCCTTGCAAAACAGTATATTCTTTAATATCTACACATATTAAAGTAATCCGTTCTGTGGGTCTGAGCGGGCTGAAATTTGCCAGGTCCTCATGCCGGAGGACCTTTGCCATAGTGGCCAAATATCAGCCTTCCACGACCCCCAGAACCGGAGATACAAAAAACAAGTTAAAATCCCCTATTAACTTTAATGCAGGATTCTCCGCTTTAAGCTAAAAGAAATCACTTCATTTCACTCTTCCATTGAAATCAATGGGCTCCGCCGCTATAGGCTTTCAATGGAGCAACTCCGCCATTGAAGTCAATGGGGAAATCACAATTTTCACATTTGCCCATACTCTGTCTGGTTGATCGGAGAGGGCTGGAAATGGCCATGCAGTCATGCCGGAGCAGTGACTACATGCGACCAAAATCCCAGCCCTCTGGTACTCACAGAACCGGAGATATAGGTTTATTCACATTTGGACTTAGCCGTTTCAAAGCCACTGGCTTTCTTCCATTAGAATCAATAGGGCCGGCGCGGCCATAGGATTCAATGGGACCTCCGCTACCATTGAAGTCAATGGGAAACACACACTTTTTAATAGTTAACCCTACTCCATTCGGTTGAGGGGAGAGAGCTGGAAATTGCCATGCAGTCATGCCAGAGCAGTGACTACATCCTTGCCAAATCCCAACTCTCTGGTCCCCACGGAACTGGAGTTATGGGTTTCCAGTTTACCCTGTTTCACACTTAGTGTTTGAAAGCCACGCGGCTTTCTCCGCCATTACGGTCAATGGTAGGACCCTCCTGGTCGGCGCGACCCTTTCTCTCCGCCATTACTTGTCGGACCCTGTTGGGGTCAAGTGAGGGGGTCCCTAGCATCTAGGGGCAAAAGGAATTTTATTTCTAGGTGCTCTAGCACAGAAGTTCCCACGCCAATTGGCCGTGAACTTGACCGAGGCCCTAGTTCCCACGTCAATTGCACGATCAAAGCTCTTTTTTTGACAATGTTTCTGCTCTTGCGGTCTGGCTGGCTGCCAGCTCGGCTCCGGAGGTCGGCTTCCAGGAATCCCCATTGAACTGCATTACTCCATTCACTTTCAATGGGGAACCGCCGCTCCTCCTCTCGGGCGCCACCTGCAGGTCTTCTACGATATCAGGCCCAAATCGCCGGAATCTCCATAGGGTTACATGGGGCTGTAATGGCAACCTATGGAGAGACTGCAAAATGGAGCCTGCAAAGGTGGGAAAATGGACAAAGGGCCATAAACACAAAATTAACATTAACCCTTTCCCTCCCGCATAGGTCCCAGTGTAAGTGTTGGTGCAGACACTGGAACGGGAAAAATACATATTCACAGGGGGATACACAGTTGGTGCTGAAGCAGGGGCATGACTACAGTAATGGACATCATTCCAGTTAACCCCTCGCCTCCCAGGTGAGAGCAGGGGGTGGCTAAATGGGGTGTAACCCCTTTAATTCTGGGCCAAACCCCCTCTCCCATGACAGCAGGTACCTCGGGGATGTCATTGGTCTCGTCCTCCGACTTACCGACTGTAGATTCCTCCCTCTAGGAGAAGCTTACTGGAGCTGGAGTAGAATGCACCTCACAGTGTGGGGGTGGGGCTTCTCCACAAGGCTCAGATGACTGGCTCCTTGGCATAGGTGTCACACCGGGCACAGTAAGGGACAACTCCGGCAGCGAGGTGGCATTGGGCACGTTCTAGAAGGCACTCACCCAGGCTGTCAGGCCCAGAAGGGAACCTTCTTTCCGCCCTTCATGGCGCAATCAGTGTAACTCCATACTCAGCTCGGCTTCTGGATAGTCACCATTTGTAAATCAGAGTAAAACAGTTCATACACCAGGGCTAGATAATGCTGGGTGGCATCGCCAGCAGATCCTTGCGCTAAGGCAGTCAGTTTGTGCGCCAAGTTGTAGAGCGTCCGCAGCTCTTCGGTGCTCATGTCAGGATTGGGCTGTAAATTCTCCTCTGGTTTAGGCCGCATGAATGGCACACGAACAGCGGAAACAAAGAAAAACCTGGCGCCAAAAGTTCATTGGATAATCCTGTACTCCTCAGGGGATCAGCACACTTGCTTGACAGGCCATGTAGGGGAAAAAACACAAACAGACACAGATCATAGTGCAACACTGTAGGGTTAAAACAGATCTACACTAATACACACACTGCACATATAACATAGAGACTCCTAGTGACTATAAAAACTATTTATTAAATAAGCCATAAAATGGTATGGACAAATGAGAACACCGCTGGTCATCCAGATGAGCAAAAATCAGAGCCCTATTACAAGCAGCAAGGCAAACAGTGCAATGCAACAAAGAGTCATCCAGGTGCTGCTGAGGTCTTTCAGAGATGTGATTCCTGCTGCACTGTGACTCGTGCTGACCCTCCCTCCTGGGTTTAACAGAACAGTGTCAGTGTTGGAGGCCCGCTCCAAGCAGCAAGGCAAATGCAGGCAATGCAACAAAGAGTCCTCCAGGTGCTGCTGATGTCTTTGCGAGAATGTGATTCCTGCTGCACTGTGACTTCGTGCTGACCCTCCCTCCAGGGGTAAACAGAACAGTGGACAGTGTGGAGCCGCTCCGTGGGGCTCACAGCTCTACTCCACGTGAGGCTGCTCTCCTCACTTTCCTCCTCGGTTACACAGGCTGTCTCAGAGAGTGCCCGTGCCCTTAAGGAAGTACAAGCGTCCTTGGTAGGTAGCCCCTGAGGAATGGAGTAGTACAATCCTCGAAACGCGTAGGCAGTGACAGTCACTTTTGGAGTTGGTATTGGACTTTTTGGGACACGTGGTCACATTTGAACCCCATTTGCAGCCGTTAGTTCTTGGCATACAGGATCTTGTACTGTCCCCTTTAAGGGCACAGGCCCACTCTTGAGAACAGCTGTGTAACCGAGAGGAAGTGAGGAGAGCAAGCCTCACGTGAGTGGATAGAGCTGTGAGCCCCACGAGCGGGCCTCCAACACTGCACTGTTCCTGTTAACCCCTGGGGGCGGCGGGTCCGCACGAGAGTCACCGTGCGCAGGAATCACATCTCTGCGAAACAGACCACGCATCAGCACACCTGGAGACTCTTTGTTGCATTGCCTGCATTTGCCCTTGCTGCTTGGAGCGGGCATCCAACACTGCACACTGTTCCTGTTACCCCTGGATGGAGGGTCAGCACGAGAGTCACAGTGCAGCAGGAATCACATCTTGTCAAAGACATCATCAGCACCGGAGGACTCTTTGTTTGCACTTGCCTGTATTGCCTTGCTGACTTTTGTAAGTAGGGCTTGATTTTTCCCATCTGGATGACCAGCGGTTTGTTCTTCATTTGTCCATACCATTTTATGGCTTATTTAATACATAGTTTTATAGTCACTAGGAGTCTCTATGCTTTTATGTGCAGGGTGTGTGTTTAGTGTAGACCTGTTTTAAACCCTACAGTTGTTGCACTATGACTGTGCGTTGTTGTGTTTTTTCCCCTACATGGCCTGTCAAGCAATGTGCTGATCCCCTGAGGAGTACAGGATTATCCAATGAACTTGTAGCGCCAGTTTTTTCTTTGTTTTCACTTTTTCTGTTAGTACTGACAGTATTACTAGGCAGCCTTATATATATATTTGTACTGGTCACACTGGTGTTTTTAGTCTTTAGCGACTCGTATCACATTTTTTCTTTTTCACACGACAGCGCGGGAAACGCTTAGTCCGCCTGGATGATTGTCACAGCAGATTTATACGGGGTATCAAGAGAGGTACACAGAAAGAGTCCCTTTGTAGGCGCCACCGCAGACCGTTATAGAATAAATGTGGTCAGGGTGAGAATAAAGTGTATGGTGCAAAGTATCGTATTTTTTTTTCAGAAAAAAAGGTGTAATAAAAACGTATATATTTATTCTACTTAGTATATGTATTAAATAGACCATAAAACAGGTCTAGAGAGTCTACTGTAAGTCCCCATAGGCATAAGTATCAGATGGTACTAGCTTCTGCTGAGTTATAGTTGAATCATGTATGACTATGAAGTGATTCATAGCCTCTATGTTCGTTCAAAGGTAGTAGGAGCACACGATAAGTACTCATCAATCGAAGGATATCTGTGACGTAGGGTCAGAGGGGGTTTTTAGCCCCTAGTCAACAGATATCCATTCGATTGATTGAGTACTTATCGTGTGCTCCATACTACTTTGAACGAACATAGATGCATGAATCACTTCATAGTCATTACAGTGATCATAACTCGCAGAAGCTAGTACACATCTGATACTTATGCCTACTGGGGACTTACAGTAGACTCTCTAGATATGTTTACGGTCTATTTTAATACAGATACTAATCTAAGAGAATAAATATATCTGTTTTTATACACCTTTTTTGTCAAATAAAATACGATTATTTGCACCATACCACTTTTATTTCTCACCCCTGACCACATTTATTCTATAACGGTCTGCGTGCGCCTACAAAGGACCTTTCTGTGTGACCCTCTTGATACACCCGTATAAATCTATCGATTTACTCCTAGGGCAGCACGCCTCCAACCATCAAGGGGTCAGAGCGAGGTTCCTAGCTATAGTTGTCTGATTTCACAGCAGGCAAACTCCTCGCAAGATAGTCTCTTGTGGTTCCTTAATCACCAGGAACTCCTCCGGTATCGTCGTAGACATGACAATTGGCTTCTGCCAAAGCTGAAGGATGATTTAAAGCAGTCTATAAACGACTCAGTGTGTGAAGTACATGTGCAATTGGCTCTTCACATCCCTGTTTGGGCACCACCAGCTCCTCCCCCTGGTAACACGATATCCAATCAGAGCAAGGAAGGGGCGTACTGTTGTCTGCAGTTTTGCACTGTTTTCTTGAATAATCGTCATGCAAAAGTCTTGCAACTGCATGCAACTTTTTGAAAAAACCACCATGCGGCTTCCCCTCCCTCCCCCACTCTACACCCTTACCTATTCCTTTCTCCCTTCATTATCCCGTTTCTCCCACTCTTAATACTCTTGTCATTTTAGTTACTTATACAATATATACACATTTTTTAACAATCCCTGTGGCTCTTTATATGAGGTTTACTCATCTGGATCCTTTTTCATATAAATATGTATTTATCCATTGTAACACATAGTAACCGCTTCATTATTCATTAGTATAATAATATTGATATTTTTTCTTTATTAATATCAATAACTTAAAAAATTAACTTATGAAACCTAGTACTTCTCATCACAAATTTTTTTGTTTACAATTGTTCACCAATCTATTGATACTCTATGTTATAGATGAATGTATAATTATTGGGTTTATCTACCACTTTTATCAAGATTACCTATACTTATATTGTGTTTTTTACATTTCGCTACCTTATGATAATCTTACATGGTTATTTATGATATGTTTTCTTTCTTTATTTAATTATTGTGAATTGTACATGTTTGCATTGTATTTGGATTCTTTTATACTATGTATGTTTAGGGAGGTTTTGCTGCGGTTTCACCTCAGGGCTAGTTTCGAGGCCTTCCAATTGTTGTTGTGCTAGGGGGAGTGGCCCTTATAAGGGGTCACCACCAATACACACCTCCCAGACGCTTAGATATAAATTAGCCAGTCCTCCTAGTTCGTCTATAATCCCTTTGAGAACAGTCGCATCATAGTGTGAAGAAACGCGTCCAGGGTTGCCATCACCGACACTACCCGTTCCTCTATACTATCGCAGCACGGCATCGACCTTACGGCGGAGAGTGGGTAGGGAGCTGTTGTGCGGGCTGTTTATCGCAACTGACCCGCGGAATACCTACTGCGGAACCACCAGGAGGCATGAATTTACTGGTGACCAGCAGGAACCCCCCCTGGGACTGTGTGATGCTTTCGGACACGCTGATCTTCGCCCCGTCGTTGGTGTGATATAATCACAAATTGCCTGGTTGAATCTACTAACCTTGTGAGTGTTTTTAACCGCTCTCCCTATCCTATTTTTATTAATCGTACACTTTTACGCTATGGGGCGTGGCGTCTCGAGGGTGTTCTTTCTATAGTGTTCTTGTCACCTCTGCCATCCACGCTGTCTTTCTTCCAATTGAGAGCAGTGTGGCCCCCTGAATTTCTATTTTCGTTGAACATATCAGGATCTTTAGGTGGAATTTTGCACTATTTTGTATTTGTTTTAATTATTTATGCTTTATTCTTTCATGTAGGTTGAGTATAATTTTCTTGTTTGTTAGTGATTCATCAATTGTGCGTATTTTATTATTTATAATACACAGGCAAATTTAATGAGTCATAATATTTTTATTTATCACTTTAACACTGCACATATAGTTTGTATATATACACTTTATACCAGTCACTAGATGGCGCTACTTTGTTTCTTCTTATCTATATACTAGCTGAGAGACCCGGCGTTTGCCCTGGGATGTAAATGCGATCAATGGTAGTATTATTTATAAATTGTGGAAACATAGGTAGATTGGTGTCAAAGGTTGGAAATAATATTGAAAAGAAAGATAAGAAAATGTAATACTATGTGTATAAAAAAAGGGTTATTGTAAACCACCCACAGTACAATTAATTTTTGGTGGCATAAAGTGATGTAAAATGTGAGGCGTGTGTCTGCTAGGGTGTGAGGCGGCGGGTGGCGCGTGGTGTTGTGAGGCTGTCTGCGATGTGGGGTCGAAGTGAGTCCATGATAGGTGTGTGATGAGGCGGTCGGGTGTGCGTGGGTTTTGGTGAGAGCCTGTCGTGAGTGTGGGTCCTGATAGTGGTGTGAGGCTGGCGGGTGTGTGCGCTTGGGTTGTGTGAGTTGCTGTCTTGAGTGGGGTCATGCAGGTAGGGTGTGAGGAGAGGGTGGCGGGGGTTGTCGGGCTTTGTCGGTGAGCGGAGGGATCCTGCAGGGTGTGAGGCGGGTGGGGGGTGGCGCGTGGGTTGTGAGTGCTGTATGTGCGTGGGGGTTCCGGTAGGGTGTGAGGCGGGCTTGGTGGGACAAGTGATGTCGGGCTGCGTTAGGGGCGGGGGGGGAGGCAGCAGGGTGTGTGGAGGTAGGTATGTGTCGAGTGTGGCGCGGGTCGTGAGTGCGATGCAGCCGGGATGTGAGGCCGGGGTGGTGAAAGGCAGATGCGGCCGGAAGTAGAAGGGCGGTGTGAAAGGCAGCGGGGTGGGGAGGCGGTTAAGGCGGGCGGGGAAGGGTAAGGGGGCGGGAAAGGGGAGGAGGGGGTGGCAGGAGGGGCAAGGGGTGGAGGAGGGGGGCAAAGGGGTGGAGGAGGGGGGCAAGGGGGTGGAGCGAGGGGGGACGGGGGTTAGGAGGAGGGGGGAAGGGTAGCGAGGGGGGAAGGGTTAGCGGAGCGCTGTGGCGGGGTGAGGGAAAGGGTTGAGAGGAGAGGGGGGGTGGGAAGGGTAAGGGTTAGAGGAGCTGGGGGGGGAGGCTGAAGGGTTAGAGGAGGGGGGAAGGGGCGTGGTGGAAGGGCTGGGGTGGGGAGGGGAGTGGTTGGGAGGGGGTGGGAGGGGAGAGGGGGTGATTGTGGGGTGTGTGTTGAGTGGGGTGTGTGTTGTTGCAGGGGTGGAGGGGAGGGGGGGGTGGAGGGAGGGGGGGGGGGGAGGTGGAGCGTGGGAGGGGGGGGGGGAAAGGGAGCGGAGGGGGGGGAAAAGGGAGCGGAGGGGAGGGCGGGGGGGAAAGAGGGGAGTGGAGGGGGAGGGAAGAAGGGGAGAAAAGGGAGCCGGAAGGGGGGAAAGGAAACGGAAAAGGGAGCGGCAGGAGGGGGGGGAAAGGGTATTGGGGAGGGGGCGGGAGAAAAGGGAATGAGCGGAGAGGTGGGGGGAAAGGGGAGTGGAGGGGGGGGAAAGAAACGGGAGGGAGGGGGGAAAAAAGGGAGAGGAGGGGGGGGGAAAGGAAAGGGGAGCGGGCGGAAAGGGTGAGCGGAGGGGGGGGAAGGGTGAGCGGAGAGGGGGGGAGAAAGGGAGCGGAGGGGGGGAGGAAAGGGGAGCGGAGGGAGGGGGGGAAAGGGAGCGGAGGGGGGGAAAAAGGAGCGGTGAGGGGGGAAAAGGAGGCGGAGGGGGGGGAAGGGGAGCGGAGGGGGGGAAAAAGGGGTGATGGAGGGGGGGAAAGGGGAGCGGGGGGGAGGGAGCGGAGGGGGTGAAGATAGGGGAGCTGGGAGAGGGGGGGGGATAAGGGGATGGCGGAGGGTGGGGGATACAGGGAGCGGAGGGGGGGGGAAATAAGGGGTAGAGTGAGGTGGGGGGAAAGGGGAGAGGTAGGGGGGGGGAAAGGGCGAGACGGAGGGGAAGGGGGGGGGGGCGGGAGTCGGGGGGGAAAGGGCGTGGTTGGGGAGGCGGTGGGTTGGGGAAGGGGGGGGGATGGCGGTGTGGGAAGGATCGGGAGGGAGGCGGTGGGAAGGCGGGGGTGGGAGGCGGGGGGAAGGGGTGTGGGGATGGGACGGTGCCGGAAGGGGCGTGGGGAGGGCAGGTGGGAAGGAGGCCGGTGGGACGGGGCGGGGGAAAGGATGGGGGGCGGGGGGTGGGAAGGGGGGGTGGCGGTGTGGGGGGGGGGGCAGGTGGGAAGGGGGGGAGGCGGGAGGGATGGTGGGAAGGGGGGGGGGGAGGGTTAGGGGGCGGCGGTGGGAAGGGGGGGGGTGGTGTGTGTTGCGGTGGGGAAGGGGGGGGGCTGGGGGCTGTGGGGGTTGCCTTTGGGTCGTGCGCGCGTTGGTGGTAAGGGGGGTAGGGGTGTGAGGGGGGACTTCGGGCAGGAGGGGTAAGGGGGGGGGGGAGGCCCGCGGCGTGGCGAAGGGGCGGGACGGCATCGCGTAGGTGGGACAGGCGGGGGGTGGCGTGAGGGGGGGAAGGGGTGGAGGGGTAGGCGGTGGGAATGGGGGAGGGGGGACGGCTGGTTCCCTGGGTGGGAAGGGCGGAGGCGGGCGGCAAGTGGACAGGAAGGGGGGGAAAGAGGAGGAAGGGGGGGGCAGTGGACGGAGGTGGGATGCCTACATGGGGACAGGAGGCGGCGGCGTGGCCAGGTTGGACCAGGAGGGGGGACAGGGTGGACAGGAGGTGGGGGCGCTATAGGGTCCAAGCGGACAGGAAGTGTCGGTCCTTGAGGGGGATTTGGCCAAGGGACAGAGGTGGGGGCATAACGTGGAAAGGTCAGGGGGGGCGTGGGACAGGAGGGGGAGGCAGGACTGGAACGGAGTGGGGAGGTGCAGTGGACAGGCGCGGGCGGGCAGCGGTGGACAGCGACGGGGGGGGCATAGCTGAGCCAGGATGGGGGGGGTCAGTGGGACAGGAGGGGGGGGACACAGTGGACGGGGGGGGGGCAGTGGAGGGGGGGTGGGCAGGGACAGGAGGGGCGGTGGGGCAAGGGTGGGACAGGAGGGGGGGGGGACGTGGACAGGAGGGGGGGGCAGGTTGGATCAGGAGGTGGGGAGTGGACAGTAGGGGGGGCCCTAGTGGACAGGAGGGGGGGGAAGGTACCGGAGTGGGGGGCACTGTGGACAGGGGACAGGAGGGGGTGGACAGTGGAAGGAGGGGGACGGGACCAGTGGACAGGGGGGGGGGGAGGGGGGGGCAAGTGGACCGTAGGGGGGGCAGTGACAGTAGGCAGGGGGCGGCGTGGAACAGGAGGCGGGGGGCAGTGGACAGGAGGGGGGGGGGCAGTGAGGGGACGTGGGGACCAGGAGGGGGGGTGGGGCAAGTGGACAGGATTGGGGGGGGGCGTGGAAGTGGAAGGAGGGGGTGGAAGTGCGACAGGAGGGGGTGGACAGTGGACAAGGAGGGGGGCAGTGGACAGTGAGGGGGGGGGCAGTGGACAGAGGGGGGGGGGCAAGGGACAGGATGGGGGGGGATGGAAGGGACAGGAGGGGGGGGGGGCCCAGTGGACAGGAGGGGGTGGGTGCGGGCAGTGGCAGGAGGGGTGGGGGGGAAGTGGACATAGGGGGTGGAGTGGACAGGAGGGGGGGCGTGGACAGGAGGGGGGCAAGTGGACAGTGGATAAGGAGGGGGTTGATTGGAAAGGAGGGGGGGGGCAGTGGACGGAGGGGGGGAAGGGGACAGGAGGGGGGGGGCAATGGAAGGGAGGGGGGGGTGAAGGGAAGGAGGGGGGGGCAGTGGCCAGGAGGGGGGGGGGCAGTGGACAGTAGGGGGTGGCAGGGGACAGTAGGGGGAGTGGAATGGACAGGAGGGGGGAGCAGTGGACAGGAGGGGGGGCAGTGGACAGTGGACAGGAGGGGGGACAGTGGACAGGAGGGGGGGCAGTGGACAGGAGGGGGGGTGGCTAGGCAGTGGACTTAAGGGGGGCGGGGCAGTGGGCAGTGGACCAGGAGGGAGGGGGAAGTGGACAGGAGGGTGGGGTGGGGGCCAGGTTAGGCGGGGACAGGAGGGGTGGGGCCAGTGGGACAGGCGGGGGGTGGACAGGGACCGGAGTGGGGCGGAGTGGGGACAGTGGACAGGGAGGGGGTGGACAGTGGACAGGAGGGGCGGGGTACCGTGGACGGAGGGGGGGGGGGGCAGTGGCGGAGTGGGGGGGAGGGACAGGAGGGGGGGCAGTGGATCAGGCGGGGGGGGGACAGGGGTGGCAGTGGACAGGAGGGGGGGGGCAGGGACAGGAGGGGGGGCGAGTGGACAGGAGAGGGGGGCAGGTGGACAGGAGAAGGGGGGCAGTGGAAGGAGAGGCGGGGGGCAGTGGACAGGAGAGGGGGGGCAGTGGAGGCAGATGGACAGGAGGGGGGGGGTGGACAGGAGAGGCGGGCAGTGGACAGGGCGGGGGGGGCAGTGGAAAGGAGAGGGGGGGCCAGTGGGACCGGGGGGTGGGGGGGTGTGGACAGGAGGGGTGGGGGGGTGGGGCTGTGGACCAGGAGGGGGGGGGATGTGGAGGAGGGGGGCGGGCCAGTGGACAGGAGGAGGCGGGGGGCAAGTGGACAGGAGGTGGGGGACAGTGGACGGGGGCAGGGACAGGAGGGGGGGCAGTGTTCACACACACACACACACACACGCGAAACATAACGTATTCCGGCCGCCGCATTTCTAACTCGGCGAGCGAGGGAGGAAGGAAGGGGGGGCCGCCATCTTAGCGACGCGGGGAAGCTGTTCCCATGCCGGGGGAGGGCGCTGAGTGGAGCGGAGGGAGGAGAATGGAGCGGGAGGGAGTGCGAGGGGGGAGGGAATGGAGCGGGAGGGAGGTGGTGGAGAGGGGAGGGAAGAGGGGATTGTAGCGCGAGGGAGGAAGGGGGGGCCGCCTGCCTGTTCCCCCAGCCAGGGGATGGGATGGAGCGGGAGGGAGTGGTGTGTGTAGGGGAGGGAGTGGTGGGAGGGGTGGGGCTACACTGTGTGGGTAGCGGGATAGGGGGAGGGAATTGTGAATGTGTAGCGGGGTAGGGGGATCGCGGTCTGGTGGCTGGTTAGTGAGCTGTGTGAGGTGCAGGAGACGTGAGGAGTTGCTGTGAGGTTCGCGGAGCTAACATGTGAGCTAGGCGAAATATTTATAGGTGTGGGGGACATTGGTGGCATGGTGTAGAGGGGTAGGGGCTTCCGGTCTGGTTGCGGGGTGGAGGGTAGAGGGGTGAGGTGCAGGAGATGTGAGGCGTGCTGTTGCAGGTTCGCGGGATTACACTGTTGAGCCTCGCGGGATAGGCGGGAGGGAACATTGGTGGCATGGTGGTGTAGCGGGGTTTAGGGGGCCTAGCGGTCGGATGCGTAGGGAGATGCTGGTGGGGTCAGGCGATGTGAGGCGTGTGTGCGGTAGAGGGACAGGAGCGGAGCGACACTGGGAGGTAGCGCGGTAGGGGGAGGGACATTAGGTGTGGCATTGGTTTGTAGGGTGGTTGGTGGTTAGGGGGTCCTCGCGGTGTCCGGTTGCGGTTTAGGGAGCGGTGTGAGGTGCAGGAGATGAGCGTGATGTGCGGTTCGCGGGAGCTACATCTTTTGTGTGCAGGTAGGCGGAGAATAGGGGGAGGACATCGTTGCCTGGTGTGTGAGTGGAGCGAGGACTACGAGGTCCGGTTTGCGGGAGGGAGATGTGTGCATGGAGGGGAGGGGGGGTTGAAGAGGCGTTCTGCGTGTTTTGTGTTGTGTGATATGTGTGGGTGTGCTGGGTTTGT